>JAZHRN010000171.1:0-68338 GCA_036435485.1 Saposhnikovia divaricata | reverse complement strand
TTCCAGTGTAAAACATCAAAACTATAAATTGACTTTAGGGTTTTTCTTCTGACAGATAGTACCTCTTGAGATTCCTGTGACAGTTAAAGTTATTTACTTATTACAAACTAAGTTTAAGTTGAGTTGAGTCCTCGAACTACAAATAGGCTGTGTCATATGCCACTACACCATAAAACGCCTATAGCAACCACAAGCAAAAAAATTCGTTGCTATATAGTCACCTGTTTTTCTAGATTTTGACCTATTGTAACTAAATTTAAAAAGCGTTACAAAGGCTTTATTTTCTTACTAAAAGTGTAACCTATTGCAACGTTTTCAGAAAGGAGTTGCCATAGAATTTTAGTTTGGTTCTAAAATCTTGGCGGGCCTCCAAAAAAAAGAAGCGGGCTTTCTATTTTTATTTGCCCGGGCTTTATTTAGACACATACTGTACTAAAAAATAAGTTAAGTAAATATACTATACCTGCCTAATTACACGGTCTCTCAAGCACACCCTCTCCTCACAGATCCAAGACGGCGAAGACGGCGATTGAAGCTCCAAGACGGCGATTGAAGCTCGTTGACGGCGACCGAAGCTCCGACACATAAACTCAGGTACGGTCCCTTTTCTATATCTCTGTTTTTGTCTTTCTCATTCTTAAATTAGGGTTTTTCTTGATTGAATTAGGGATTTGTTTGATTAAATTAGGGATTTGTTTGATTCTATATCTCGTTTGTAGGTCTCTCTACGTTTGTAGCTCTCTCTCTCTCTCTCTCTCTCTCTCTCTCTCCCTGTCTCTCTCTCCCTCCCTCCCCATCTCTCTCCCTCTCTCTCTCCCTCGCACACACACACACACACAAAATAATTGTACATGTCCTTTCTTGTTTTTTTTGTTTATAAGCTTTCTTGTTGTTTGTCGGTGTGAATTGAGGTCTAATTTTTGTATTTCTTATTGTCTTTCTTTAGGTTAAATTGGAATGCAAAGATGAATTGGATTTTATTGCCTAAATTCTGTGAAGAATATAGTAATGGGGTAAAAGCATTTGTTTTGAATGGTTTTGCTCACTTTGGCATAGGAGATGAATTAAAATGCCCCTGCAAGGACTGCGGTAATCGGTTTTGGCAGTCCAGAGGTGATGTATTTGATCATCTCATTTTTAAGGGTCCGTATCCATCACTTGTAGATTGGATATATGACATTTCAACCGACAAGTACAAAACTGTAGGTAGTAATAAGGTGGATTCTGATAGAGGTTTTGGTTTAGGAGAGGATTTTGATGAGATGATAAATAACACGTACAAAAACAAGCATGATACAAATGGAATGACTAGTGAAACCAGATCGTTTTATCAGCGTGTAGAGGAGGGAAAACAACCTTTATATCCGGGGTCCAAACTGTTTACGCGTTTAAGTTTTATTGTCAGACTTTATGAATTGAAGTGTACCCTTGGATTCACCGAAGCTGCCTTCAGTGGTATGCTAGAGTTGGTGAAGGAGGCCTTCCCTGAGGCCAATTTGCCTTCATCTTTTAGAATAGCCAAAAAAATGATCACAGACTTAGGGCTTAATTACGAAAAGATACATGCATGTCCTAATGACTGCATGTTATATTGGGCTGAAGATAAAAATGAAAATGATTGCAAAGTTTGTGGAATTTCAAGATGGAAGGAATCAGAAATTGGTCATAACAATACTGTTGATTATGACCAGGAAGTAAAGCGTAAGATCCCAGCAAAAGTAATGAGGTACTTCCCGTTGAAACCAAGGCTACAAAGGCTGTTCATGTGTAAAGAGTACTCTGAACTCATGACATGGCATTCAGTGGGAAGAACAAAAGATGGCATGTTAAGGCATCCCGCGGATGCCGAAGGTTGGAAGTCAATGGATGAGAAACATCCAAATTTTGCGCGAGAAATTAGAAATGTTAGGTTAGGCTTAGCCGCTGATGGGTTTAATCCGTACCGGTCAATGAATATATCCCACAGCACATGGCCTATTGTTCTTGTTAATTACAATCTGCCCCCTTCTTTGATTATGAAACCGGAGAATTTGATTTTATCAACCATAATCCCTGGTCCTGTATACCCTGGTAATGAGATAGATGTGTACATGCAGCCCCTAATTTCCGAGTTAAAAGAACTGTGGGGTGTAGGTATAGAAACTTATGATGCATTTAATCGAAACACATTTACATTACGTGCGAGTCTTCTATGGACCATAAGTGATTTTCCCGGGTATGCAGTCTTATCAGGTTGGAGCACAAAGGGTAAGTTAGGCTGTCCAGTATGCCACTACTGCACTTCCTCGACCTATCTAAAACATAGTCGCAAAGTCTGTTACATGAACCATAGAAAATTCCTTCCTCCCGAGCACGAGCTTAGGTCTGATAAGAAAATATTCAACGGTGAAATTGAAACTGGTCTTTGTCCTCCTCCATTATCTGGAGAAGACATCGAAGAGTTGTTATGTGGATATCAAAATAATTTTGGGAAGGGGAAAAAAAGTAAAAAAGCTGCCGACTGTCCATGGAAAAAGAAGTCGATATTTTTCGAATTACCATATTGGAGTGGTAATTTAATCAGACATAATCTCGATGTCATGCACATTGAGAAAAATGTATGTGACAAAATATTAGGGACTTTACTAAATATGGGGGGAAAAACGAAAGATCACCTAAACGCTCGCCTAGATTTACAAGAAATGGGCATTCGCAAGGTTCTGCATCCCGTAACTGCAGACAACATTCATTATGAGTACAATCCGGCTAGTTTTGACATGACAAAAATAGAAAAGAAGAACTTCTGTTCAGTGCTTAAGAATGCTAGACTACCATATGGTTCCGCGTCTAATATTAGCCGTTGTGTGCACGTAGAAGAAAGAAAAGTGTTTGGCTATAAAAGCCACGATGCACATTTTATACTTCAATATTTGCTCCAGTTTGCTGCTATAAAGACCTTAAAACCAGAGGTTGCAATTCCCTTGATAAGGCTAGGTGCATTTTTCAGAGGCATATGTGGTAAAGTGATTAATCTGGAGGATGTGCAAAAACTACAAGAAGAGATCATTGAAATATTATGCGAACTTGAAACGATCTTTCCACCGGCCTTTTTTGATATTATGGTCCATCTGCCAGTACACTTGTGTAAAGAAGTCGAATTTGGAGGACCAGTACATCTCAGATGGATGTTCGGAATCGAAAGATACTTGTGTAGATTAAAGTCCTATGTGCGTAACAGGAGCAAACCAGAAGGAAGCATGGCTGAAGGGTACTTAGTTGAAGAGTGCTTAACATTTTGCTCCAGATTTTTAAATGATGATGTGAAGAAAGAAAAAGAGGAGCTTTCATATCCCATTGGTTCCAGGAGAAACAAGGATGGCAAGCCTGTAGCTTTGGTAGATAAAATATGGACTGATGTCCATCGCTACATACTCTTTAACTGTGGGAATGAAGAAATTGAGGAGTTAATTGAGTAAGTCTTTTTTATCAATTTCTTCTACAGTTTAGAGTATATTCTAGTATCAAATATGTAGTATGATAATTATATTCATTTTTCTTAAATTTCAGAGAGCATCGTAGTTTGTATGATAATGGAAAATTGAAGAGGTACAGAAGTGTAAGATCACACACTAAAGACTTCCACATCTGGTTGAAGGAGGTGGTTGCCAAAAAAAAGGAATGTTCAGTGGAGTTGTTGTATTTCGCGAAGGGACCTCTACCTGCAGCGAAGAAGTATACTGGTTACGTCATAAATGGTTTTCGATTTCATACAAGGAAAAGAGATATGCGGTGCACGACACAAAACAGTGGTGTCTTCTTAACAGCCCTTACTACCAGCTTTGCAAGTTCCAAAGATCAAAATCCGGTAGTTGGTGAAGTTAGTTACTATGGTGCAATTGAAGAGATTATTGAAGTCGATTATTGGGGAGCCTTGGCTGTAGTCTTATTCAAATGTCGTTGGTACCAAAAGGATAAGGACTTCTGTGGTCTAACAAGGGTTAATTTTAATAAATTACATCACAAAAATGACCCCTTTGTTCTAGCTACACAAGTAGAACAAGTATTTTATATTCAGGATTGTACTGAACATAATTTGTACTATGTTGTCAAAAAATCGCCAAGTGAGTATGTCGATAAAGAACTTGAAAGCGATGCCCTTGAAGAAGTTTCAGGACCTACAATGCATGAGACAAACGTAAAACTTAACTTGGAAAATCAGTCTGATGATGTTATGTGGTACAGAGATGACCTTCCGATGCAACAAGTTCGTGTTACACCACTTGAACACGCAGAATCTGATGAAGAATACTCCGAATGAATGGAGTCGATGAATTCTAATAGTTTTATTTATTTAGTTAAATTTTTCTCTGTGTTCACTTGTCAGAATATTCAACAATGTTTGTAATATATTTATCTCTATGTTTACTTGTAGTATGGAACTAAATTCAGCAATGATTGTAATATATTTTCTTGTCAGTCATTTAATTTTACTTGCTCATTTCTTGCGTTACTTGAATTTGTTTATATTTTCTTTTTTTAGTTGACGTAATGGCCTAACTAGTTGCATCTACGTGTTTAATTTCAGGATGGCAGACATATTCTTTCAGCTCAGGTTGCATCACAAGGGACAGTTCCTGAAAACCAAGTACCAATGTGGTACTTGTATTAAAATTCCTGATGTGATGGAGAGTGATAGGTTTTCCTACTCTGTTATTATGGAGTATGTAAAAGACGTAGCCGGATACACCGAAATAGGAGGAATTTATGCCAAGAAGGTAGGAGGTGGCTGGAGGCTAATAAGTAATGATGCAGATGTTACCGATCTTGTGAACGGGTTAAAAGAAGGTTCTACGTTAGACCTTTATATCGACACAGTCGTGGACAAGGCGATAGAGCCTGTGAAGCAGCTACAGCCACATGTACAAATAAGGCCAAGGACGAGTTTTTTTGAAGGTAACATATTATTAGAAAGATCATTTTTTGATTAGATATTGACTTCACATTCTTGTGCCTTAAATATATTTTGACCTTGCCCTGTTTTGTGATAATATTATTGTAGGTGAAGATTTGCAAGTGAAACGGAAGTATGTCACACTACAGGCCCTTCAGCAAGAACAAAGGGATAAAAAGAAAACAAGTCAGGGAACTGGTGGAAATGATAAGTGTGTGTCAAAAGTTGACGAGGTTCAGGGAAATAAAAAAAAATGGATGAAAAGGTGACGCGCATTGAAGAACAAAAGAGCAAGGATCAACCTGCACCTACTCTCAGAACAGGAAATCCTAATGTTAAAAAAAAGAAAACGCTTGAAGAGGAATGGGCAACTTGTAATAGGCCCTATGTTTCCGGACATGACAGCTCCTCAAGCAGTGAAGATGATGGATATCATAGGAAGGACAAGGAAGTGGCTAAGTCAGCCACCGAAATTGGTGGAAATTTTGTAACTGATAAAGGGGTAATATTTTATGCTTGTAATGCTGTTTGTCTATCTGATTTTTTTATTATTGTAATCATCCTTTTTTTAATTTTTTATAATTTGCAACTGTACTTTATGTCAAGGTTAACAAGTGGGAAGAAGATAGAAAGAAGAGAATCTTGGAAAACCAGAAGCGCGTTCAAGAACTCGGGCTGAAGCATCTTGCATCTGGTCTTGCATCTGGAAATTTAAAAAAGAAGAAAAAGCAATTAACCAATGACAAATCATCCGGAGAAGAGAATGATGGAGAGTATGTGTGTGGAGATGATATACTTCCAACTAGTGAGGATGATCGAGAACCGGATGCCCCCAAGAAGGTACATTATTACTTGTCTTGCATCTTGAATCGTAAAAATTATTAAAAATCAAAAAAAATTCATAAATTGTAAATATATTTCTGTATCGGTAGAACTCAAATACGATCTGTTTAATAACTTAATTTTATTTAATTAGAGGAAAAAGAAGGCTGAAAAGACAAAACCGGGAAGCGGGCCAAGAACTCGTTCAAAATCTACATATGCTTCTGTTGGTCGTTTGGTATATTTTTATTTACAGTTTCATTATATGCATTTTAAATTTGTCCCAGCAGATATTTGACATTTTCAATCAAAATGTGACATTTTCTTACAAGGTTGCTGATGAAGAAATTTTACCACCTCCGCCGCCTATCCCAACTGATATTGAACAATTCAAGCAACTGAGAAGGGCTGACACTAATGCTATTGGTTCAATGACGTCATACCTGGAAATGCAAAAACGCAAAAGGGATCAGAAAGCAGCTGAGAAATCAGTGCTAAATGATTCAAATCATGTGAATGAGGTGAATGGTGAAACAATTATTGAAAATCCAGCTGTTAATATGCTTACTCTTGCAGCAGGTATGTCTTTTCACACATACGTAGAGGGAAAATAACTATCAATCATTATGCAACTTATCTGTTTGTTTATGTATTTTAACAGATGAGCCTAAAACCAAACGGAAGAGAGGGCCTACAAAAATGAATGCTGTTTTTACAAGGAGACTAGAAGACAGACCAACTTTGACATTAAATCATAAATTACAGCCCGTTGCTGAAAACTCCAAAATTAGAGCTGAATTTAGTAGTTTCCTGGGGGCAATAGCTAGAGAATGTGTGCCACTAGATCATGTTAGTTGGCTTGCTGTTCCTGAAGAAGAAAAAAATGGGTTGTGGGAATTTATCAAGGTAAAAAATCAACTCGTATTTTCCAAAACTTGTATATTTTATTGTGATAACTATATCACTTCTTGATATTTTTGTACTTCTTGATATTTTTGTAGACAAAGTACATCATTCCCGAGGAAGCAAAAGACTATGTGTTCAGGAGTATTTGTGAAACATGGAGAGTGTACAAGAGTCGATTCAAGACACGGTATTATTCAAAATACAAAACTGACGAGGAACGTATAAAAAACAGATCTCCGAGGGTTCCATTGGAACAGTTCAAGACGTTGCTGCAGTATTGGGGTGACGAAGATGTGCAAAAAAAAGCTGAGACAAATGCAAATAACCGCCGACAAGTTAAAGACATGCACAATGCCGGTCGTACTACCTTTGCGCAGATCCGTAATGATATGGTATGTCATTAACTGATCTTATAAATTGTGCTTTAGAATGCATAATGTATTATGTTAATACTGATTAATTACTAACATATATAATTTATTTTTCCTTGTTTCACTCTATATAATTTGTGCTAGAAAAAGAAGAAGTCAACCCTTGGAACACCCACAAAAAAAGAATTATACCCTAAAACCCGCAAGGGTCTTGAAAATCTGGTAAAAATACTACTTTTTGGATAATTTTATGATGTTTTATTTGCATTTTGGAAAATGTTGATGGTTCCCATTTCTGTTAGGAAAATGTTGATGGTTCCGAGGATGAAACAGTCCATGGAGGTCTGGAAGTTGATTTTGCAGCACATGGCCCAAACTGGCTTGATGGCAGGACAGGCTTAACTAGGAGGACTAGGAATAAGCGAGCAAAGCAGGGCAAAAATTCTAAAGAACTGGCCAAGATACGAGAGGAACTTGCTGCTGAAATGGAGGATAAAATGAACCAGAAATTGAAGAGTATTCTTACAGAAATTGCTCAACAAAATCCTGCTTTGAAGATCAATGTTGATGAACTGTGTAAAAGTTCCGCGGAGGATGGAAATTATTCTGATGGTGAAGACGGAGATGATGTTTAAACTTGGCATCTAGTTATATTTACTTTATGCATTTCTAATATTTTGGTCCTTTGTTTACGACGTAGCTAGACTCTTGTACTACGTAGCGTTCTATTTTGTATTTTGGTACTTATGGTTGGTAGAACGATGGTTAACCATTCTGTTGAAAACTGTTGACTTTGGGTTGGTTGAAATGAAATACCATTTAATGGTGGCTTTCTATATAAACGAAAAGGTCATGTCCATTTTTTCTTAAATAAAAGCATTGCTATAGCCTCCAAAATAGTTGCCATATACTGTCATTTTTAACTAAAAACGTTGCCACTGCCCTTTAATACGTTGCCACTGCCCTTTAAAACGTTGCCATTGCCTATATATAACTAAAAAAAGATCCAAAGCAGGGTTATCAAATCCTATGGCAATGTTTTTAAAACGTTGCTACAGACCAAAAACCGTTGCTATAGGGCTTTATTGCAATGAATTATTGGCGTTGCTATATGGTACTAAAAGCATTGCTATAGGCGCCTATTGCAACCCAACCTAAGTTCACGGCCAATTTTCCCAAAAACATTGTCATAGATACTATGGCAACGGATTTGGTGCCTATAGCAATGATTTTTAGTGGTTGCTATAGGCGTTTTATGGTGTAGTGTGCCTTTCAGATATCGAATAGCTTCTTTAGTCCTTGAGATATCGAATAAAGCATTGACTTGTTGACTTTTAGAGAACTCGAATGATGCTTTGACTTGTTGACTCCATGAGTTCTCGAATAGAGTATTAGACATGTCGAATCTCTGAGTTCTCGAATAAGGCTTTGACTAGTTGACCTTCAGAGATATCGAACAGTGTCTTTTGAGATATCGAATCCCTGACTTCTCGAATTCTAGACTTCTCGAATAGACAAATGTACTTCTCGAATTGGTACTTAGGCAAATTCTTCATTTCTTCAAATCCCAACTGTGATTATTTGACAGTCTTTATCTCCTTTCTTGAGGCATGAACCTTGGAACTTCTTTCAAGCATTATTCTTGACTTAAAAGTACAGTTACACAACTAGGATTTGATGCCTATTACAAGTACAGAACAAATAGAAACTCTACAACTAGAGGTTCCCTCAGTTAAGAGGTCATGTAGGTAATACATAGCATTACACATACTTAGGCTTGTTATTATATGAGTACATGCATGTCTATGTAACTAACAAAGGTCACCACTAACACAAGTACCACCATTGAAGATTGAAGAGGTGTTAGATGATGAGGAGAAGGTGGTTCTGTAGCTCAAAGACATTGAAGATGAAGACTTCTACACAATAGAAGAGATTGAAAGCATGGATAATCCAACCATGGCTTATATGGTTAAGAGATTCAAGAACATCAAGTTCAGAAGGGACAAGGAATACAAGCCACAGGGTCAAACATGTAAGTCCAACAAGGGGAGTTTTTCATAAGCTGCTGGTGGTGCCACGAGAGATGGATACAAGACCGGGATGGTGGATAGGTCGAAGTTCAGGTGCTACAACTGCAATAAGCTAGGTTATTTTTCTACTGAATGTAGAAGACCAAAACAGAATAAAGGAAAAGGATCTGGAACTCAGTTTAAGAGGAATCAAGGTAAAGCCTATGTGGCTGAAGGGAAATGCTGGGATGATTCTGAAGATGAGGAAGAAGAAGAGTTTGTAAACTTGGCCCTCATGGCTAAATCTGATGATGAAGCTTCTAGTTCCTCAACTCAGGTACCATCTCTAGTCTTACTTGATATGTCTAAAACTGAATACAAGCATACCATTGAAGATTTAAGTGCTGAGATGTTTAACATTCATGTTAGTTTATCTGCTGCTCACGAAGAAATTGCTAAGTTAACTAAACAAAATGAAACTCTCAAATCTGAAAATGAAATGTTATTGCTTAGAACCAGCCCTCTAAATTCGTTAGCTCAAGAGAATACTAGATTGAAAAATGATACTGTTTGTGCTAAGGAAATAGAAGAATTTCTCAGGAATCAAATTGCAGAAAATGAGTTTAAACTCAAAGAATTTAGAAACTCTTCTAAGTTAGTCCAGGAATATCATGATAATCACACTGAGAATCAAAAGATAGGTATAGGCTTCGAGTATGGTAGGAGGCATGGAAAGGCAATTGCTCTTGATGATAGTGATGCTGTCAAACCTCATATTCTCAAAAGAGTTTACAAACCGATTTTCAAAAATCTTCAAGCTGATTTTGATGAAACCTCCCTGTTCATCAAACAAGAGCTTCTTGATGTGGATAAGTGCGTTGACAACACACTAGATGAAGGGAAAGATACTGTTAAGTCTCCCGTGACAGAAACTTTGCCAAACAATCTAACAGAATGTTCTAAAGTAGCTGTTAACAAGGATATGACAGAAACTTCAAAAGATACTATCAAGAGAGAACCCAAGACAGCAACTTTCAAACCTGCTGTCAAGACAGATGGAAAGAAAGGTACTGTCAAAGGTAGCTCGACAACAACTTCAGAACATACTGTCAAGGAAAATGCCAACAAGCCTAAGAATAGGAATGACAAGTTAGGAATTGACAAGAAAAATGGCTATGCTCATGTTAAAGACGCTCCTAGGAAGCTTTGCAATAATTGTGGCTCATCTCAACATTTAACATTTGTTTGTAAGAAACCCAACAAGAATAAGGTTAATGCGACCAATGTTAGTGGTAACTTACATAGAACCCCCATCATGCAAAGAGAAGTGGACGTCTGTAATAATATTGACTGTATGCCATGCATGTAAGAACCCTAATTTTTGTAATATTTTCTTTTATATAATATCATATGACATTGTCAATTTGGAACCTTTTTAGTCATCCCTGTTGTTTAATGGAATTGATTGTCTGAGAAATTATGTTGTTACATTCACCATGTAAGATAAAGGGAAGGTTGTTGAAGGCAAGAGTCTTATTGTTAGTAAGATTTATAAAACTTGGGATTTGAGAATTATTGGAGTATTAAAATATTTATTAGGAATTATGACGAGGAGTTATGGATATTCGAGGAATTTACACAATTAAGTACTTAAGGAATTACAAGGGAAATCTCTACGCGACAAAATATTATTACGAGAAATTAGTTAAGATACGATACGAATTAAAGATTAAGTGACAAGCATTGGTGGAAGAATAATGATACAAGGAAAGATATTGCATGCAAGTCCCATGCAACTAAGTAGTTAGGAAAGCACACTAGCAATGCAAAGTTAGCAAGAGGAATAGTAACTAGTTTGGTACATTGTCCAAGGAGACAAGGAGGTACGGTGGTCTAGACACTAGACTTGTACCATGTGATACATATACACACACCTAATACATATCAACAACACTTTTCACTTTATTTCAACCAACACCAAAAGCAAAACAAAAAAAAACTCTCTCCTCCCCCCTTGCCATTGTTGCTCTCGGCCAAAGCTAGGAAAGGGGAAGAAAAATTTTCTTTCTTCCACTTCTCTTCACTCTTAATTCAAGGCAAAAATCCTAGGTACTCTACATCATATAAGGAAGGTACTATGAATTCCAAACCTTTTCATCCATTAGTTTTCAAGTTATAAATTATTGAAGTTTTGTTGAATAGTAACAATGTTGAGTTTTCATTTAGATCTTGAGTTGTGAGGATTGTAGGAGCTCATCCAAGGTGTTCTTGAGACTTGTAAGGCATACCCAAGGCTCCTAGATACTAAAGAAGGTATAAAAACCCTAACCCCTCTTGACCATGTAGTATTTGTGATGTTTAATGTTAGATCCATGATTATTAGTGTGAATCTTGGACATATAAGTGATGGATGATGTAGATCTTGAGTTTAAGTGTTGTGGTTGTGATTTTTAAGCTTGTGGTTAGTGTATGTAACTCCATGTATGTTATAAAGTATTATCTTGGTGGTTTAGATGATGGTTGTGGGTATGTAAGATTCTTGAATGGTTAGTGGTAAAAGCATGCTGAGTATTTTTCCAGGAACTTGTACTGTCTTGTAGGAGGGTTTTGAACCCCTAAATCTTGTCCCCTATAGTCCTAATATATATTGTTGGAAAGGTATTTGAATGTAGTTTCCAGAAATGTAAGGTTCATGACTAGGTGATGTATAGATTTTGAGTTATGGCCTGAGAAGTGAAATGTGTTTCTGGAATCCGGACTGCACTAAATGGTCCCCTTGTGAACCTTGTTTAAACCCCTAAAAATTTTGATACTCCTATGGTTTTGATGATCACATTCAGCAAGCTATTTGATTGTAGTTTGATATAAAACATCGTGTTATGCTTGTATTGTACTAACGAGGTTTTGCAGGGTATATTAGCCTACTGATTGTTTACACAGAATATACAAACAGCAAGCCATTTGGTATTACAACAGAGAGAGTCTGGCAAGCCATTTGCACACTGACAGTTCACAAACAGCAAGCCATTTCTGACAGTCAGTCACAAACAGCAAGCCATTTGCAACTGCCAGAATTTCTGAAGATAAAGATCAAGTTCGATTCTCAAGGATTTATTTCAGGAAATATATTGTGAGGGCTCTTTATTATATAATACGTATATAATATATTCTAGAGCTCAAATCTTTTCAAATATCTTTCTTTAAAACAAAATCATAAAACTTATAGGAGTTTCCTTATTTAAAAGATTTCTTTCTTTCAAAATCTCCTATACGCGTTTTTATATCTATACAAATCAGAAGGGTTAAGCTTTCATCGATCTCTTTCTTTCAAACCTTCTGTCTAACGTTCACAAGAACGTTTGTAAAATCTCTAACCAATTGAACGTTGGAAATTGATTCTAATCGTTCGAATAATTGGTGATTGATTTTCTGAACGTTGGTGTGATGCTTTATAAACCTTGTTCTTGTGTTCATTCGTTCTTAACACTTCAGAGAAAATATTCAAGCACACAAGAATTCAAACAACTCAGTTTTCATTGCTATATCCTTTGATTCTCTCGAGCTCTTAGTATATTCATACGTGCTATATCTTAAAGAGTTCGTAGTTTGAGTTGTATCCATTATTGATTGTATTGTTCGATTTGTAAGGTTTAGTTGTTGGACAATTTGGCTTGGGAACTAGGGTTTGGTGATCGTTGCTAGAGAAGTATACTTGGGAAGTATAGCTTAGAGAGCAAGTTCAGAAACGGGAGTTCAGCACGCCATTTGTCAACAGCTGGGTATTGAGGGAGATATATTGTTGTATCTTGTAATTGGTTTATTTCAGTGATCAATAATATATTCTCTTACCAAGTTGGTAAGGGACCAGGACGTAGACCATAGGGGTTAGGGGTCGAACCTGGCTAAAAGTCTCTGTGTTCTTTATTTTCTGCTCTTTACTTACTGCTTGCATTTAGCTTACTGTTTATGCACTTTACTGTACTTGTCATCTTTACATTCAGCATACTGTTTACAATCAGCTTACCATTTGTCTCTGCATAAAACGAAATCAGTAAGCTGTTTCTGGTAATTTTTAAAATCGGACTTAGTTGAATATAGTTAGCCATTTACACCTATTCACCCCCTCTAGGTGTGCATTTTCATTTGGTATCAGAGCATTGGTATACTAACAATTCTGTAACAGGAAAGTATTCGATCATAATGGCTGAAAACTATCCCGAAGGAAAATCTGATTTCAGGCCTCCACTTCTTCATGGCACACACAACTACCACTGGTGGAAAAGCAGCATGGAAACTCACTTATCCAGAGATCCATTAGTTCTGAGAGTTGTGCAAAAAGGTCCATATGTCTTTCTTGATAAGGATGGCAAGCCAAAGGATGTTGATGATCTCACTCCGGATGAATTAATCAAACTTGGCTACAATGGAAAGGCAAGGAGTTCTCTTATGAATGGTTTAAACCAGGCTGAATATGATAAAGTATCTTCACTCAAATCAGCAAAAGAAATGTGGGATGCTTTGGAGACTTATCATGAAGGTTCGAAATCTCTAAAGAAGGTGAAGCTTAGCAAGCTAATGAATGACTTTGGGAATTTCAAGCTTAATGAAGGTGAAACTATCAAGGATAGTCAAGCACGGTTTCAAGTTACTATAAATTCACTAAAGAGGCTTGGAAAATCTATTCCACAAGATGAAATCAATATGAAGGTATTGAGTGCAGTACCATTCATCTACGAAGCTAAGGTTACTGCCTTGGAATCCTCACCACTTATTGATACTATGGATCACTTGGCCGTATTTGCTGAGCTAGAGCAATTTGAAAGCAAGATAAATGGAAATCAGGTGGGAAGTTCAAGTGTTAAAGCTCCAACAGAAAAGATGAAGAATATGGCTCTCCATTCTAAAAACAGCAAGCCAATTGACATTGATGATGAATCTGATTCTGATGAGGAACTTGCACTTATTTCAAAGAAGATCAAAAGGCTGATAGAAAAGAAGAATATGATGAAAAGGGAAAGAGGTGGCTTCTACAACAACAAAAAGAGTTCAAAGGACTCTAAGGAGGAAACTTGTTTCGAATGTGCCAAGCCAGGCCATTATAAAAGGAATTGCTACAAACTAAAGTCAAAACAGCCTACTGTTTTCAAGGACAAGAAGAAATCAAAGGCTCTACTGACTTGGAGTGATGACGATACAGATTCCAGTGATGACTCAAGTGAAGAGATGGTGAACTTAGCACTTGTTGGAATGGAAGATGAATCTGTTCTAGGAAATTCAGAAGGAGTGTATGCTGAAACTGATTCTGAAGAGGATCCTAGTGAGGTAAACTTTTTTAATGATTATATTTCTTCAGATGATACTTTGTTAGATTCACTAACCATGCAGGAACAAAATAGTGTTACAATTGAAGAACACATGGCACTAAAGGCTGAAATCAGCAAGCTGACTGATAAGAATGCCTATTTATCCAAAATGGTAAAAGATCTTTTGCCAAAAATGGAAGAATGGGATTCAACTTCATTTAGTAAAGCTACAGAGATCAAGGAACTAAATACTAAGAACAGACATTTAGAGGCTAATGTCAAGCTACTTGAAAAGAGAAACAAGACCTTGACTGAAGAAATCAAAGAGCTGAGGTCTGATGTTAAAACTAAAGCTAAAGCATTGGAATCATACAAGATGAAGGAATCTAGTCAAGCCGAATCCTCAAAAACTGCTGAAAAGAGAGTTCAGCAAGCTGAACTCATCAAACAACAAGCTGAAGTAATCACCCTCCTAGAAACAGAAGTTAAAGATCTCAAGAAGGGCATGGAAACTTTTGTTCAAGGTGAAGACACTTTAAAAACAATGATGAAGAAGGCAAATGTACCTTTGGTCAGAGAAGGTGTTGGTTTAAACTTCACAAGAAAGATAAGGTGCTCAAATATGATGGAAAGAATGGCATACCCTATGACTATGCTATGCCTTGGAAGACATGCAACAAATGTGGTGGAAAAGGACATCTGGAAAGACATTGTGTGGTTCAAGTAAATCATAAAGTGAAAACAGCTTACCAGAATGAACCAGTCAGGCGACAAACAGCTTACCAGAATGGACCAGTCAGGCGACAAACAGCATACCAGAATGCAAATAGCAGGAGACAAACAGCTTACCGACAGAATGACAACAAGCAAAATCAGACCCCAAAAGTGGTCCAAATGTGGATCAAGAAATCTGATTTAAATACTTTATATATTCTTGCTACTAACCAACCTGGACCCAAACCTATATGGGTACCAAAACATTGAGTTATTTTTGTTTGTTTTGTAGATGTGCCTTGCTGCTAAGGTCAAGTCAAAGCAATGGATCTTGGACAGTGGATGCACAAGACATATGTGTGGAGACAAATCCCAGTTTATGAATCTCAAAATGAAAAAGGGTGGAAGAGTGACAATTGGGAATAGTAAAACTCTTCAAATCCTTGGTACCGGTTCTATTGGTAATAGTAATATTTCAATTGATAAAGTTCAATATGTCAAAGGTCTTACTTATAACTTGCTTAGTGTTACTCAATTATTTGATGATGGACATTATGTTGATTTTGGCATTGATAAAACTATTATTACTATTGGTACTAACAAAATCCCCCTAGTTGCTAGAAGGGAAGGAAATATATATGTATTAGACTTTGATATGCAGGAAACAGCGTGCTGTTTGGCTGCAGTAGATAATGACCCATATATTTGGCATAGAAGATTGGGACATGCACACATGGATTTGCTCAGAAAGTTGTCAAGCAAGAAACTAGTGAGAGGGCTGCCCAAGCTAAAGTATGTCAAAACAGAAGTCTGTTCAGCTTGCCAATTGGGCAAACAACTTCGAAGTACTCACAAATCAAAGAAAATGGTATCTACTTCTAAACCCTTAGAGCTTCTGCATTTGGACTTATTTGGTCCAGAAGCTTACAAGAGTATTGGAGGTAAACAATATGGTTTTGTGATTGTAGATGATTATTCTAGATTTACATGGGTATTATTTCTTCGTACTAAAGATTGTGCTTTTGATGAGTTTAAGAAGCTAATTAAATTACTTGAGAACAAGTTGAATACAAGGCTTGTAGGTATAAGGAGTGATAGAGGAGGTGAATTTCTCAACAAGGACTTCATTGATTATTGTGAAGAAAAAGGAATTACACATGAATTTTCTGCACCAAGGACTCCACAACAAAATGGAGTGGTAGAAAGGAAGAACAGGTCACTACAAGAAACAGCAAGGACTTTATTGCAAGAAAGCAAGCTGCCTAGAAGTTTTTGGGCAGAAGCAGTGAATACAGCATGCTATGTGTTGAACAGAGTCATAATCAGGCCTATTTTGAACAAAACTCTGTATGAATTGTTGAGGAAAAAGAAGCCAAACATTAGTTACTTCAAAATCTTTGGCTCAAAGTGTTTTGCGCTCAAGACAGTTGATAATGATGGTAAATTCGATGCTAAATCTTATGAAGCTATTTTTCTTGGCTATTCTTTAACTAGTAGAGCTTATAGAGTTTATAACTTAAATAAACGTATAGTTGAAGAATCTATTGATGTTACTTTTCAAGAACCTAACAATGATCTGCCAAGAGATGAGGAAGAATTTGCAGGTGAAACAAATGATAACATACAACCTCAAGTCACTGGAAATCAGCAAGCCAACAATTCTGCTGAAACTGGAAGTCAGCAAGCCTATAACACTACTGAGAATGGAAAACAACAAGCTGGAACTGCAAATCAGCAAGCTGAAGTGGTCAGATTAACTTCACACGAAGAAATTGCTCAACATTCTCTACCAAAGGCTACAAGGACAGTAAAGAACCATCCTCCAGAACTTGTTATTGGAAATATCTCAGATGGAATCACAACAAGGAGAGGAAAGGCAAACTTTTGTGCTTATGCTGCCTTTCTAGCTCAAGAAGAACCCAAAAATATCAAGGAAGCATTAGAAGATGAAAATTGGATCATGGCCATGCAAGAAGAACTCAACCAATTCGACGGGTGTGATGTTTGGGAACTTGTAAAGCCACCAGAAGATGCTTCTATCATAGGAACCAAATGGGTGTTCAAAAACAAAGTGGATGAGTTTGGAACCGTCACTCGAAATAAGGCAAGGCTCGTGGCTCAAGGCTATAATCAACAAGAAGGAATTGATTTTGATGAAACATATGCTCCAGTTGCTCGTTTAGAATCAATCAGAATGCTTCTTGCTTATGCATGCTACAAGAAATTCAAGTTATATCAAATGGACGTAAAAAGCGCATTTCTTAATGGCGTGCTGAATGAGGAAGTCTATGTCAAACAGCCTCCTGGATTCGAACATGAGAAGTTTCATGATTATGTTTACAAGCTCAAGAAGGCATTATATGGTTTAGGGCAGGCCCCTAGAGCGTGGTATGAAAGACTTAGTAAGTTTCTTCTCAAAAATGGATTCACTCGAGGTAATATCGATCCCACATTATTTACAAAGCAAAATGGTAAAGATATTCTTGTTGTACAAATATATGTGGATGATATTGTATTCGGTTCTACTAATGAATCTATGTGTGAGTGGTTTTCTAAGTGCATGTACAATGAATTTGACATGAGCATGATGGGGGAACTCAATTATTTCTTGGGTCTCCAAATCAAGCAAACCAATGATGGTATTTATGTGCATCAATCCAAGTATACAAAGAATCTGCTCAAAATATTTGGTTTTGAAGATGTCAAAGCAAAAACAACTCCTATGACTCAAAACAGCAAGCTGTTTGCAGATGAGAATGGTAAGGATGTGGATATCAAAAGGTATAGAGGTATGATTGGAAGTCTATTATACTTAACTGCCTCAAGACCTGATATCATGTATAGTGTTTGTGTTTGTGCAAGGTTTCAATCCAACCCTAAAGAGTCTCACTTAAATGCGGTTAAAAGAATTTTTAAATATTTAAGTGGTACTATCAATCTTGGTTTGTTCTATCCTATCACAAATACTTTTGATCTCGTGGGGTATAGTGATGCAGATTATGCAGGGTCTCAAACTGATAGAAAGAGCACAAGTGGTGTTTGTACATTTCTTGGACAAAGCTTGGTGTCATGGCAAAGCAAAAAGCAAGCTTCTGTTGCTCTTTCAACGGCCGAAGGAGAGTATCTAGCAGCTGGTAGATGTTGCTCTCAAATTTTATGGATGATTCAAACTCTAAGGGATTTCAATATCAAGTGTGGCAAGATTCCAATATATTGTGACAACACGAGTGCTATCAATATCTCCAAGAATCCTGTGAATCACTCAAGAACAAAGCATATTGACGTTCGTCATCATTTCTTGAGAGATAATGCAGCAAAGGGGAAGATTGAGTTGGTATTTGTCTCAACTGAAGTTCAACTAGCAGATATCTTCACAAAGCCATTGGCTGAAGAAAGATTTGCAGCCATACGAATGGAGCTTGGCATGTGTACTGTGTAGTCAGCAAGCTGACAAGCACAGAATGGGTAACGTTGGCTTACCATTTGTATCTGAACTATTTATATGCCATTACCATGATATTTTTTCTCTATGCTTATTCCAGACCTGGACTAATATTCTTTTTGATGGTTTTTTGATGGATTAAGGGGGAGAAATTTAGGAGAATTTATTTGTTTGTTTGGTCAAGATATTCGACTTGGATATGATTAATTGCTTGTTCATCTTGAATTTGTTTTATATCAAAATGTACTAATATGCAGGGATTTAGGGGGAGTTCTTATTTCTCCTAAATATTGTGTAATCATCAAAAAGGGGGAGATTGATACTCCTATGGTTTTGATGATCACATTCAGCAAGCTATTTGATTGTAGTTTGATATAAAACATCGTGTTATGCTTGTATTGTACTAACGAGGTTTTGCAGGGTATATTAGCCTACTGATTGTTTACACAGAATATACAAACAGCAAGCCATTTGGTATTACAACAGAGAGAGTCTGGCAAGCCATTTGCACACTGACAGTTCACAAACAGCAAGCCATTTCTGACAGTCAGTCACAAACAGCAAGCCATTTGCAACTGCCAGAATTTCTGAAGATAAAGATCAAGTTCGATTCTCAAGGATTTATTTCAGGAAATATATTGTGAGGGCTCTTTATTATATAATACGTATATAATATATTCTAGAGCTCAAATCTTTTCAAATATTATTCTTTAAAACAAAATCATAAAACTTATAGGAGTTTCCTTATTTAAAAGATTTCTTTCTTTCAAAATCTCCTATACGCGTTTTTATATCTATACAAATCAGAAGGGTTAAGCTTTCATCGATCTCTTTCTTTCAAACCTTCTGTCTAACGTTCACAAGAACGTTTGTAAAATCTCTAACCAATTGAACGTTGGAAATTGATTCTAATCGTTCGAATAATTGGTGATTGATTTTCTGAACGTTGGTGTGATGCTTTATAAACCTTGTTCTTGTGTTCATTCGTTCTTAACACTTCAGAGAAAATATTCAAGCACACAAGAATTCAAACAACTCAGTTTTCATTGCTATATCCTTTGATTCTCTCGAGCTCTTAGTATATTCATACGTGCTATATCTTAAAGAGTTCATAGTTTGAGTTGTATCCATTATTGATTGTATTGTTCGATTTGTAAGGTTTAGTTGTTGGACAATTTGGCTTGGGAACTAGGGTTTGGTGATCGTTGCTAGAGAAGTATACTTGGGAAGTATAGCTTAGAGAGCAAGTTCAGAAACGGGAGTTCAGCACGCCATTTGTCAACAGCTGGGTATTGAGGGAGATATATTGTTGTATCTTGTAATTGGTTTATTTCAGTGATCAATAATATATTCTCTTACCAAGTTGGTAAGGGACCAGGACGTAGACCATAGGGGTTAGGGGTCGAACCTGGCTAAAAGTCTCTGTGTTCTTTATTTTCTGCTCTTTACTTACTGCTTGCATTTAGCTTACTGTTTATGCACTTTACTGTACTTGTCATCTTTACATTCAGCATACTGTTTACAATCAGCTTACCATTTGTCTCTGCATAAAACGAAATCAGTAAGCTGTTTCTGGTAATTTTTAAAATCGGACTTAGTTGAATATAGTTAGCCATTTACACCTATTCACCCCCCTCTAGGTGTGCATTTTCAAATTTATGTAGGATCATGGAAAAATTAGAGAAGCTAGTAAATGCAGTGGTGAAGGCTACCCAAAAAGATTGGATTAAAATATGTATTTTTCAATTTTATAAAAATGTTAGAGTAAAATTCGCGCAAGGGAAAAAGTCGTAAGTGGAGTGTGATTTAAGGGGTAATGAATATGATTCGGATATGGTAACCAAATTAAGTCGAATAAGTGGCGAGCGTAATCGAGTGATGACATGAACCTATAGTGGGGCTAGAGAGTCATAAGACGAAGTCATTAAGTTAATTTTGTACCCCCTAAAACCCCGCAATTAAAAGAGATATTGTTAAGGTACTAACGATCGGCTATTGATTATGTATAGATCGTTCCACTCCGCAAGCTCGACCACCCCAACCTCACCAAGGCAAGTTTACTTTTCAAAACTTACATATACAAGGACTTTCACTGTTGTGTTTGTAGTTTTCAATCATATCAAATGTTTATGTTTATCGAAGTATTGATGAAATTGAGATGTATAAGCACATACATGTTTGCACCCCTTGAACTTAGAATGAAATGTTTTCTTCGGACAACGACTCTAGCAATAGAGGTCGTGGCGGTCCGTATATACTATTGACCGGGAAGCGGTATATTATTATATCGTAATTCAATTGCGAAAACCCGAAGGGTCATTCGGGAAGTATCGTATACTCAAGTAATTATTTTTATATATTCATAAATACTCAAAATACCTATCTTGGATTAAAAGCTTATTTAATTAAATAATTATTTTATTAATTATTAATATTAAATCTTAAAATATAATTTATTAATTATTGTTCATTATTTTAAAAACAAAGCTAATCCAAGATACCTTTAGCATTTTCAAACTCGAACTCTTTCGAACTCAAAACATTTTCGAAAACCCCCGGTCAGGTTTACTTCTTGTACGATTTCAAGAATCATCGGTCGACTGATGTCGGACCTCGATTACTCAGTTTTCAATCAAAATCAAGTTTTTAAAAGAAAAAGAAAAAGGGACTCCGGCAGGTGTGGGAACCGTTGACGAACGATTCCCGGGATGTGTAAGCGGCCGTGAGCCAGGCGGTCCATCAATTATTATTCCGGCCCAGGTGTTGCCGAAGGATGATTACGGATGTAGTTTTCATCGAGGGTGATTACGGATGTAGTTTTCACCCAGGGATAGTTACGGATGTAGTTTCTATCCTTCTACCGGTAGAGAAGACCCGCGGATTATTGGACTTGGATGTGGCGACTGATCATCATCAATCCCTATCAGGTTTTATGTTTTCTTTAAGTCCCATTCCTCCATTTCGGAAAATGCTCTGACACTGCTTCTTAGGCTTATGTGCCAAGTGGCTGATAGTGTTCTATTTTGATGAGAAAGATGTTGACTCTATGCAGTATCTAGAACTGCAAGATTATTTTGAAAACAAGGGCACGTATTGGTGCACCTTCGAAATTTATCAACAATGACAAGTGATTTTATAACTGATTGATATAAACGAGTTTAATAACTGTTAAACATATGTAATGTTATATCGCTTACCGTATATATATATTTCTTGCTGAGCTATAGTTGCTCACTCTTGCTTGTTTTCAAATTTACAAACACAACAGCTAAGAGAAATGGCAAGACCCAGACAGACTGCCCGAAAGCAGGTGACTAGACCCGAGGAAGCAGTTGAGATTCCACCGGTAGGCCCCATTAGCCGGATTGGTTGGCAACTTTTGTTAGTACGTTTTATTTATAAGTATGACCTGTGCAAGGCAGTGTGCCGTAACAAATATTCAAGCCGCCAACTCCGCTTCATATCGAAGTGTTGCTGGTAGCATAAATGCTATTTAATTCGGTCTGTAATAACTCTGAAACTTTTACTTCTGCTTAATCAATTGTGTGACGTTTCTGAGACTCTAACCTCTGTGTGTGTGTGCGGTGTGAGTTTTATTGTGGGGTCGATAGTTGTTCTATATATTATGTGCAAGAACAGGTATGTTATTAATGGAAAATGGACCGTGAGCGCCTAGGTCTCCGACCCCGGATCTAGGGGAGTCACAGAAATGGTATCAGAGCGAGGTTACGGTTCTCAGAAACGATAGTAATTTAAGAAAGCAACTCTAATAATAATAACAATAATAATAACCCTAATAACAACCCTAATAATACTTAGAGCTCTCATCGAGTTTGTAGTCGGGTTATCGGATATATCCCTGATTTTAAGGCCCGTGAGGGAACTACTCCTTAAACCTTTCTTTATGGTTAGTGACCCACCTTATTTCCCTTATGTAGATAGAGGAGATACCAGACCCTGAGGCCTTCGAGAGAGAGCATGATGAGGCACTGATGCGAGATACCGAGGATCCTGAGGAGGAATGGGTGCTGACCCTGAGCTTGGCCCCTGGATTACGCTGATAGGGGATACTGATGATGAGGATCCCGAGGAGGAGCCCTTTGAGCCTGAGCCTGTTACCCCCTCTCCTGTAGCTACTGACGAGGAGAGTGTGAGATCCGGTGAGGGCCGTGTTGTGTCACCCCCACCCTCTCCGCAGTCATCGATCCCTGTTTCATCGGACGGTGACTCCGAGGATGATACTTCTGGCGAGGAGGAGCTTGACCCTACCCCTGCTCCTGCTCCTGCTCCTGCTACTGCTCCTGCTCCTGTTCCTGTCATACCACCCCTGCCGATGGACCTAACCCCAGTGTCGGGCACTGAGCACGCCTACGTGGTGCAGTTCCTGACCCGAGACTTACTTTCTGCAGAGGCCAGACTTAATGAGGCGAGGCGGGCACTAGTGGAGGAGTGCGAGGCGCGATTGAGGATTCAGGCTGAGATGAGGACTGCTGTTGCTAGGAGGACTAGGGCTCGACTCCATAGGATTGAGAGTTGGAGTCGCGAGAGGATTCTTGGTTTAGGGATCCACGGGGGCGGAGTGATTCAGGCTAGGGATGCTAGGCGTGTTGTGCGTCGTGCATTTTCCCGAGTCCTCTAGGTTCAGATGACATTAGTGTGTCGATTTTGCGGGATAGTTGACTTGTGCAGTGGTATCCTTTCTGACCAGTGGATGAGTAGACTGACCTACAGATATGTAGATGTGACTTCGGATAGTATGTACGGATGTAGCCCTACTTTTGTGTAGCCCTGACTATTCAGATGATGTACTTGTTATTGTTCCACTTTTGCTAGACTTTGACATCGGAACTATGTATTAGGCTCTAACATCCAAACTTTGTGATAACTCTTGTACCGTACTTATCTAGTTTCAGTTTCCTTCATATTGTCTCAACTGCCTTACTTTCCGAGGCCATGCTTTACTGTTTTGATAAAGAACTATGAATATACAATTGCTACAAGCCGCTAATGCAACCATGCTGTTTCAAATTCACGACATGCGATTTCAAATTGTTCTCTACAAATTCCCAAAATGTTCCTACCAATTTTTAAATAAATTTTTTCAAAAAAAAAAAAAAATCTTTTTGAGGTTTTGAAATCTTGAAAACTCTTGCAAATGTTTTCGCACCCCATAGAGATTTTTTTTTTCCAAAAATGTTTTGACGTTTTATCTCCAGCATCGGGTTATTAAAACTTTTGCAACTTCCACCTTATGAGGAGGAACGATCCGTTCCTGAACCGTGTAAACGCTGTCAGGTAATTAGACAACCCTAACCCATTTCTTGTTTCATTATCAGAATCATGCCACCCAGAAGAATGAACACTCGAGCTCACCCCGTCAGTTCTGAAGGCCAGGGTAGCCACCATGGGACCGGAGGCCACCAGAACCATGAAGGGGAGAATGTGAACCTGAGTGAGGATGAGGGCAATGATCATAACTTGTTTGATGACTCGGAGTATGATAAAGAAGAAGCTGGTGATGACACCCGAATGGTAGAACATCCAAGGGGAGGCCCTATGGAACAGTTCATGGAACTACTTAGGCAGAACTTGGACCGTCCCCCTGTTCAGCAACCACCCAGCAATGCTAATGCAAATGATTTCCGGAACTTCAAATCCCTGAAACCCTCAAAATTTAAAGGAACGGCAGATCCGGTTGAGGCCAGAGCCTGGCTGAAGGAAATGAAAAAATCTTTCGAGATACTAGGTGTCGCTGAGGAGCAGAAGACTGTTTTCGCCACCTACCTCCTGAAGGGTGAGGCAAACTATTGGTGGGAAGCTAAGAGGAATTTGGAAGGAAGAGGTGTGGTGACCTGGGAGAGGTTTAGCGAGCTGTTCTTGGAAAAGTACTTCCCTAGGTTCATGGAGACACAAATGGAGTTGAAGTTTTTGGAACTAAAGCAAGGTAACATGATGGTGGCCGAGTATGAGGCCAAATTTACTGAGTTGTCGAGGTTTTTGCCGGAATATGTGAACTCTGAGGCAAAGAGGGCCCGAAGGTTTCAATTGGGGCTAAAGCAATGGAGTCAGAATCGTGTGGCGGTTCTTGAGCTGACAGACTATGCCACCCTGGTACAGAAAGCATCAATTGTTGAGGCTGGGAGTGAACAGATGCAGAAGGAGAGGGAAGGAAAAAAGAGGAAGTTTGATAGTCGGAAGGGAAATTCTGCGGGTGGGAGCTTTCCGAGCAAATTTAAGCGAGGGGCGATGTCCCAACCCAGCGGAAACTTTGGAACCAAGAGAGTTGAAAGTTGGGGTGTGGGCCAGAGCGGCCGACCACAGGGATCGTCTTACTCTACCCCATCCCGAGCCCTACCCCCGGATTGCAGTAAATGTGGAAGGAAATATGCGGGCGTGTGTAATCTACAGGATGTGAAGTGCTTCAAGTGTGGGCTGACAGGACATTATGCTAACGCCTGTCGAGGAACTAGTAACAACATCAGTGCCGGAGGTAATTGCTTCAAGTGTGGGAAACCAGGGCACCAAATGAGGGAATGTATGTCCTCTGGGCCAGCTGCGTCAAGAGTGAGTGGAACTGCTTCTAACAAGGCCCCTACTGCAAGAACTTTTAACATGACGGTGCAAGATGCAGTGAGGAACACGGATGTGATTGCAGGTACCCTACTACTCAACTTAGTTAAGGCAAATGTTTTATTTGATTCGGGAGCTACCAAGTCTTTCATATCTCTAGATTTTGTATGCCAGTTAGGCCTTAAGGCTGAACCATTGAAGGACAGACTGCAAGTAGAGATAGCTAATCATGAAATTATCTCTGTTAGCCAAGTATGTCCAGGTTGTGACCTAGAAATAGGAGGGCGACACTTTCGAGTAGATTTAATACCTTTTAAACTAGGAGAGTTTGATGTAATAGTAGGTATGGATTGGTTAACAACCCACGGAGCCCAGATTGATTGTGTAAAGAAGAAAGTAAGTTTGAGACTGCCAGGGGACGAGGAAGTAGTGTTTAGTGGAAAACGGCAAAACCAAAAGTTCCAGACTATGATTCAAGCTAAGAAGCTGTTACGTAAAGGATGCGAAGCCTATTTAGCCTATGTGAAGGATACCAAGAAGGAGGCACCAAACCTACAGGAAATCCCTGTCGTTAATGAGTTCGCGGACGTATTTTCGGATGATCTTCTCGGACTACCACCTGATAGAGACATCGAGTTCGCTATAGACTTAGTTCCGGGTACGGCCCCAATTTTGAAAGCCCCTTATCGGCTAGCCCCAGTGGAGATGAAAGAGCTAGCCACTCAGTTACAAGAGTTGTTGGATAAAGGGATGATAAGACCTAGTGTGTCACCGTGGGGAGCCCCGGTGTTATTCGTGAAATAGAAGGATGGTAGTATGAGACTATGTATAGACTACAGGGAGTTGAATAAGGTGACTATAAAGAATAAATACCCCTTGCCCAGGATAGATGACCTGTTTGATCAACTAAAGGACGCAGTTTATTTTTCTAAAATCGATTTGAGGACCGGGTACCTCCAGTTAAGAATTAAGCCAGAAGATATACCAAAGATGGCCTTTCGCACCCGGTACGAACACTATGAGTACCTAGTGATGTCATTTGGGTTAACGAATGCCCCTGCAGCTTTCATGGACTTAATGAATCGAGTCTTCAAGAAGTACTTGGACAAGTGTGTTATAGTCTTCATCGATGACATCTTGATTTATTCCAAGACGAAAGAGGAACATGCAGAGCACTTCAGGATTGTATTGGGAGCATTGAGAGAAGAAAAGTTGTACGCTAAGTTCTCGAAGTGTGAATTTTGGTTGAGGGAAGTTCAGTTTTTAGGGCATGTGATTAGCGATCAAGGCATTCTAGTGGACCCAGCCAAAATAGAGGCTGTGTCAAATTGGGAGAGACCAACCACTCCGACAGAGGTGAGAAGTTTTATAGGGTTGGCTGGCTACTATAGGAGATTCGTCCAAGACTTTGCCAAGATAGCAGCCCCTTGGACCCGACTAACTCGCAAGACCGAGAAGTTTGTGTGGACTGAGAAATGCGAAGAGAGCTTTCAAGATTTGAAAAAGAGGTTGGTGACAGCACCAGTGCTAGCCCTACCTGATGATAAGGGAGATTTTGGGATTTATAGCGACGCATCCCATAAAGGTTTAGGGTGTGTGCTTATGCAGCACGGTAAAGTGATTGCTTATGCGTCCAGACAACTTAAGGAGTACGAGATAAGATACCCCACCCATGATTTGGAATTAGCGGCGATAGTTTTCGCTTTGAAGATCTGGAGACATTATCTTTACGGAGAAAAGTTTGAAATCTACACGGATCACAAGAGCTTAAAGTACATATTCACTCAGAAAGAGCTAAACATGAGGCAGAGGAGATGGCTAGAGCTAATCAAGGATTATGATTGTGAGATTCATTATCACCCAGGGAAGGCCAACGTGGTGGCCGATGCACTTAGCCGAAAGGAGAAACTCAAGATGATAACGTCAGTGGACGAGTTGATCAAGGACCTTGAGAAACTGGAGATTGAAGTGAGGTTACCAGGAATTGGACAAGAGAGTCTAAGGGAAATAAGAGTCCAATCACCGCTATTGGAAAAGATTAAGTTATGCCAGGAAAGGAAGATAGAAGAAGAAAAGAATTCGATTGAGAAAATTTTGACTGGCGAGGAAATTAAGTGTGAAAAGGACGGGAATGGAGTTATGAGGTACGCATCTAGGATATGGATCCCGAACGTTCAGGAATTAAAAGACGAGATCTTGCAAAAGGCTCATAGTTCAAGGTACTCAATTCACCCTGGAGGCACTAAGATGTATAGAGATCTGAGGGAATACTATTGGTGGCCAAATATGAAGAAGGACGTGGCAGAATGGGTAAGTAAATGCTTGACATGTCAAAGATTAAAGGCCGAACACCAGAGGCCCAGTGGATTGTTGCAACCCTTAGAGATACCCGAGTGGAAGTGGGAGCATATTGCGATGGACTTTGTGGTCGGACTACCAAGGACCAAGACTAATCATGATGCCATTTGGGTAATTATCGATAGATTGACCAAGTCAGCACATTTTCTTCCAATCAACGAGAGATACACTGTCGACAAGCTGGTGGATATTTACTTAAAGGAGATTATGGTTAGGCATGGGGTTCCTGTGAGCATTGTATCTGATAGAGACCCAAGGTTCAACTCCAGGTTCTGGAGGAGTTTTCAGGATTGTGTGGGGACCAAGTTGAACATGAGTACCGCATACCACTGATGAGTGGGTATTTTATTCACTTAAAACGTTTCCATTTGGCTTAAAATGAATGTTTGTATTCGAGTTGTGGTATTTTTGATCTCTTTTAAGGGTATTGTGCAGGAATATCAATCACAGGTGTTAAAGGAATGAAGCGCAGCAATCGGAGCGCAAATTGGAGTTGTAATGAAGAAAAAGGGAAAAAATCCAGTTGCTGAACAGAAGGCACGGCGCGGCAGCGCCGTGTTTGTGCTTGATTATGGCGCGGCAGCGCTGGGAGAACTGAGGAGGCGCGGCAGCGCTGTGTTGGAGCTCTTGGATGGCGCGGCAGTGCCGGCTCTTTTGACGGGAAACTCCTGTTTTGCTGATTTTTCGAGATAAAGTCAAAAATTAAATTCCTTTCGAATTTCTTGCACCTGGAGGCCTATATAAAGGAAGAAAAAACCCTAGAATAGGGAGGTCTGACCACGTATTGTATTTACGGAGTTTTGAAGCACGAAGAAGCGAGGAAGAAGATAGTTTTCAATTTATTCTTGTATTCTTCCTAGTATGTGGATGCTTGGTTTTGGTGTATTCTTTAGAACCCTTGTTATTTATTTAAATCATTATTCGTTTTCTTCTATCATGTTTACATTGGAACCCATGGTGGCGATTAGTTTGATTATGAACTAAATCGTTGTCATGGGGTTTTAGCGGATTTATTCATGAAGTTTATTTGTTGAATCTTCTCGATGCCTATAGTGTGATTGATGTGATATCCTATCATGGTTGATTTAATTCGTTATAGGAGAGTAGCTAACTCCTGTAATTGTGTGTTAATTCTTATTGAAGCGAAAGTGGATCTAAGAGTTTAGAACTTGCCATGCTAGCATAGGTTTATGCGTGAGAATATCATTCATAATTAGTGTCGTAACTCTAACCATTTTATTACGACTATGTGATCAATTGAATGCTTGTACTTCAACCATTATGTTTCAATTTTTATAGACATATGGAAATTAGGCATAATTGGGAGACTAAGTGATTTCTATCTATTGTGGATATTATTTAGGATGGTATTTGTGCAACGAAGGTTGGCTTATATCAGTTTTGTGTATTCGATCAGGTATTAACAAATCACATGAAAAGGCTAGAGAAGTGGAGACTATAGATGGATTGTTTAATGAAGTTAAAATCCCATGTTTTATTCGCATAAGTAATTCGACATAATTTTTAGTCAAGTAGTTGATAATTAGTTATAAATCTTAGAGTAATTGTAGTGATAAACAAAAAATCCAATTATTAATTTGTCGTAGCATCGAATAATAATCATACATCGGTGAGTGAATTAACTAGACAATACAACGAGTCCCCGTAGGAACGAATCTTATTTGCTATCTATATTACTTGAGATCACGTGCACTTGCGTGTTGAGTTTGGTCGTAACAAGTTTTTGGCGCCGCTGCCGGGGATGCGGTTTTATTTGTTTAGTTTCAGTATTTGCCATCAGTGGTCATTAAAGTTCGATTACTAGGACGTTCTCACCAAATTTCTTGTTGGTGAATTTCAGGTACTTTTTTGAGAGTGTATGCGTACACGAGCTCAATCACGTAGAGAAGAACTAGCAAGAAGAAAACTTGATTTTGAGAACATCGGGTTAGAAGACGATCTTAAATCAATAGAAGAAATGGCAGATCAAGCACAACCAGCGAAGGCTTTGAGTGAATTCTCTCAGCCAAAAGTGGAGGATATTCATACCAGTATTGTTCGCCCAGCTATTGGGGCTAATAATTTCGAGCTTAAGCCAAACATCATTCAGATGATTCAGAATACAGTACAGTTTGGGGGTAGTCCTGCTGAAGATCCCAATGCTCATATTAGGGACTTCCTTGAGATCTGTGACACCTTCAAATTCAACGGAGTTACAAATGACGCAATCAGATTGAGACTATTTCCCTTCTCTCTTAGGGATAAAGCCAAGAGTTGGTTACATTCTATGCCATCAGGCTCTATTAAAACATGGGCAGACTGTGCTCAAAAGTTCTTGACGAAGTATTTCTCCATGGTGAAGACAGCAGCTTATCGGAATTCTATTTCTCAGTTTGCTCAACAACCTCAAGAATCTTTGGGGGGAAGCTTGGGAAAGGTACAAGGAGATATTGGCACGTTGTCCTCATCATGGGATGCCGGATTGGATGATAATCAGCAATTTCTATAACGGGTTGGGAACTCAGTCCAGGCCTATGTTAGATGCAGCTTCTGGAGGTGCGCTATGGGCAAAAAGCTATGAGGATACCTATAATCTTATTGAAATGATGGCGGCCAATGAGTTTCAGAATCCTACTCAACGCTTGCCACCTGCTAAAGTGGCCGGAGTTCTGGACTTGGATGCAGCTACTACTATTGCTGCTCAACTCAAGGCATTGACAATGAAGGTAGATTCCCTTTCTAATCATGGGACTAACCAGGTTACTATGGTGTGTGAATTGTGTGCAGGGGCTCATGACACGAGTCTGTGTGCTATCTCATCTGAATCCGCACAATTTGTCAGTAATTTTCAAAGAGCTCAGCAACCAGTGCCTAATGTTTATCATCCCAATAATCGGAATCATCCTAATTTCAGTTGGAGCAACAATCAGGGTGGTGTTCAGCAACCCCAAAATCAGCAGTTCAATGCAAGGCCATATAATCAGAACTATCAACCACCACCTTATGCTCCAAGGCAACCATTCAATCCACCGGGATTTCAACCATCTCAAGGGAATTCATTGAATCAGTCTGAGAAATCTGAATTGGAAGAGCTTCGAATGATGTACAAGAGTCAGGCGGTGTCATTGAAAACTTTAGAGAATCAAATTGGTCAACTGGCTAATGCATTGTTGAACCGTCAACCAGGAACGCTTCCGAGTGACACAGAGATGAATCCAGGCAAGAAGGATCACAAGGAACAGGTCCAGGCAGTAACATTACGATCAGGAAGAATTCTACAAGGTCAGAACAAAGAAAAATCAACTGAGGAAGAAAATGAAAAATCTGAACAGATAGCACGGTGCGGCAGCGCTGTTTCCCAATACAATACAGGCGCAGCAGCGCCGCAACTTCTGGAAGAAAAAGTTGATTTTGATGCTGGGATTGAGTCTGGTCCTAAATTGCTACCTAATGCTACTCCCTCGACTCCTATAACTTGTAAGAATGATAATGCTCAGAAAGAGGTAGAAGATAAGGTGTTTCCACCTCCTCCATACCCAAAACGAATTCAAAGGCAAAAGTTCGACAAGCAATTTGCTAAGTTCTTGGATGTCTTCAAGAAGCTTCAGATTAACATACCATTTGCGGAGGCTCTTGAGCAAATGCCGAGCTATGCGAAGTTTATGAAGGGCATACTCTCGAAGAAATTGAAACTTGAGGAGCTAGAGACCGTTGCCTTGACGGAGGAATGTAGTGCCATCTTACAACAAAAGTTGCCGCCTAAGTTGAAGGACCCCGGAAGCTTTACCATTCCATGTACTATTGGAGATCTCTCATTCAGCAAATGCTTATGTGATTTGGGTGCAAGTATTAATCTCATGCCCTTATCAGTTTTCATGCAACTTGGTCTTCCAGAACCAAAGCCAACTACCATGACTCTACAACTTGCGGACCGTTCAGTTACTTATCCTCGAGGGATAGTTGAGGATGTTTTGGTGAAGGTCGACAAGCTTATCTTTCCAGCCGACTTTGTTATTCTTGACTTCGAGGAAGACAAGAAGATTCCTATTATCTTGGGACGACCATTCTTGGCTACGGGCCGAACTCTTATTGATGTCCAAAAGGGAGAACTCACTATGAGGGTGCACGATCAAAACATCACCTTTAATGTTTTCAATGCAATGAAGCTTCCTACTGACTATGAAGAGTGTCTCAAAATTGATATGGTCGACAAGGTGGTTAACTTCGCGACTCAACACTTGATAAAAGAGGATGTGTTGGAAAGAGTTCTTGCTAATGACTCGGAGGTTGAGAACGAAGAGGATAAAGAACACTTGCAATATCTTAATGCATCTCCATGGAAGAAGTTTGGGATTCCATTTGAATCATTGGGGTTGTCAGAATTGAAGAAGTCTCATGTTAGACTTAAACCATCCATTGAGGAAGCACCTAACTTGGAACTTAAGCCATTGCCTGAACATCTAAGGTATGCCTATCTTGGTGATTCTTCTACCTTACCTGTTATTAAATCATCTAAGCTTTCAGGCATAGAAGAGGAAAAACTATTGAGAATCTTAAGGGAATTCAAATCAGCCATTGGGTGGACTATAGCAGACATCAAGGGTATCAGTCCTTCGTATTGCATGCATAAAATTCCTTTGGAAGAGGGAGCTAAACCTACGGTCGATAATCAAAGGAGACTGAATCCTGTTATGAAAGAAGTTGTGAAGAAGGAAATTCTTAAATGCCTTGACGCGGGCATTATCTATCCGATTTCTGATAGCTCTTGGGTGAGTCCGGTGCAATGTATGCCTAAGAAAGGGGGCATGACAGTGGTTACTAATGAGAAGAACGAGCTCATTCCGACGCGAACAGTTGCTGGTTGGAGAATTTGCATGGATTATCGAAAGTTGAACAAAGCCACTCGGAAAGATCATTTTCCACTCCCGTTCATTGATCAGATGCTTGACAGATTGGCTGGACGTCAGTACTATTGTTTGCTTGATAGGTATTCTGGGTACAATCAGATTTGCATAGCACCCGAGGATTAGGAGAAGACTACATTCAATTGTCCATTTGGTACATTTGCATTCAGACGTGTTTCTTTTGGGTTGTGTGGTGCACCAGCTACTTTCCAGAGGTGTATGATGGCCATTTTCTCTGACATGATTGGAAGTAATATGGAAGTATTCATGGACGATTTCTCAGTCTTTGGGGATTCTTTTGTTGAGTGCTTGGAAAACTTGAGTTTGGTTTTAAAACGTTGTGTGGAGACAAATCTTGTTCTTAATTGGGAAAAGTGCCACTTCATGGTACAAGAAGGTGTCATTCTGGGACACAAGGTTCCGAGTAAGGGTTTGGAAGTTGACAAGGCAAAGGTGGAAACTATTGAGAATCTTCCAGCACCTATCTCAGTCAAGGGTATTCGTAGCTTTCTTGGTCATGCAGGGTTCTACAGGCGCTTCATAAAGGATTTCTCAAAAATTTCTAAGCCGCTTTGCAATCTCTTGGAAAAAGATGTACCATTCAATTTTGATGAGGCTTGTTTACATGCGTTCGAGATCTTGAAGAAGAAACTAATTTCTGCTCCAGTTATTACAGCTCCGGATTGGAGCCAACCATTTGCTTTGATGTGCGATGCTAGTGATTATGCAATTGGGACTGTTCTAGGCCAAAGGAAAGAAAAAATGTTCCATGTTATTTACTATGCGAGGAAAACTCTCAATGATGCCCAGTTGAATTACACCACCACTGAGAAGGAACTACTTGCTATTGTCTATGGGTTTGAAAAGTTTCGCTCTTATCTGCTTGGTACTAAGGTGACAGTTTACACGGATCATGCTGCTATTCGATACCTCCTTGGAAAGAAAGATGCTAAGACAAGGTTGATTCGTTGGGTTCTTCTGTTGCAAGAATTTGATGTGGGAATCAAGGATAGAAAGGGGACGAAGAATCAGGTAGCTGACCATCTCTCTAGATTGGAAGATCATGGAAAGTCACCTAAGGACAACACGGTTATTAATGAGTTTTTTCTTGATGAGCAACTATTCAGAGTGCAAGATGATGAACCATGGTTTGCCGACATTGTGAATTATCTAGTAAGTAACATCATTCCGCCTGAGCTCTTGTAAGAACCCAGATTTTGGGTGGAATTAAAACTTTTATGTATTTAATGATGTAAGAATGAATAGTGGATACGGCTACAATGTAATAATTGATATTTGGAAAGAATGAATGGAATTCGACTTTATTATGTTTATGTCTTGAAGAATGCTAAAGGGTGACAACATAGGTAAGAATAATCTATCTTCTAAGGGAATAAGATATGGCAACTTCAAGCAAGAGAATACTCTCATGTCATCCAGATCGATAACGATTAATCCAGTAGTTCCGTAAAAAGGTTAAGGAACGATCGAAAGAGAATACGGACAATTATACAACCCTAAGAGAACAAGTAAAGAATACAGAATGAATAGTGTTTTGGTGGGAGTATATAATAATATGAGACGACACTATATAGAAGTATTCGGAACGGATTTCCGAGTTCGTATTAGTGATCCAGGGGGGAAATAAGTGTATGTAAAAGCTGTCGGATTCTGAAAAACCGCACTTTTATTTTCTCCGAGAGCTCCCTGGACACTGATAGCCTTAAGTATTTAACGAATGGATTTAAGGAATATAAATTGGAAAGTTAGAATGAAAGATGGAGAATGAAAGTATTATTATTAAAAAGGATTCCCGGTAAACCCTAATTAGAAATCCGTGAAATATTCCCACGAACGATCAATCGAAACGGGTAATAACCGGACACAGAAATAAGCAGAGGGAGCAAGAGTCTTGTGCAAGCTACTAGTATAAATATCTAGTAACTAAACTAGAAGCAAGGAACTAGCACCTTAGAGGAAGAACTAAGTGCTTAGCAAAGTAACTACCTAGTTAAGCTCTAAACCACCATAAAACCAACACATGTCTTGCCATTTCATCATCCAACACCTCATCACTTTAATAAAGTGACTTTTGCAAGATATTATGTTGTAAGTGGATAAGAGTGGATGAGATTAAAACACAAAAATCAAAAGAAACCAAGCAACTCTCTCCCCCCCCCCTTGCAAAAAAAACCATTCAGCCTTACCCCTTAATTCAAAATCCAAACTCAACCTTCCCACCATTGTTTGTTCTTGAAATTTTTAAGGTGAGACTCATATTTCATAAAACTTATCTCCTCAAAATCTTAGCACCAAACTCCTTTGTTTCCATTTTCAAAAAAATCAAACAAGAGGAGGGTGAATAGTGTTCATCATGTACTAACTTTGTTTTCTTGATTTTTCATGGTTGATCTAGCAAGCATAATCACTCCTAAGGACCATACAAGGCTTAGTAAGGCTATAACACTATCTAAGGAAGGTATAAAGCTCTTGAAACCCTAACCCTTGTTTGAGATTTAAGTATGTTTATGATAGATATAGCTTAGTTATGGTTATGTTAAGATTATAAGCATGATTATGTATGGATCTTGGATAAATGATGTAAATAGCTAGATGAACGGAAAGGCATTGCTTGGCCTCAGTTCATGTATATAAGTCATGTATATGTTGTTTGGGTTGGATACTATGTGTATGGGAAGATTCGAAATTGGTAGATATTCGATTTACAGCTGTTATAATGCCCGATTTTACAATACCATGTTTTGTATGCCATTTTCCATGTCGAACCCCTACTGTCCAGAGACCTTATCTGCCATGATAGGATAGGTAATGTTCTAAGCTTCGTTTTGATATAAAGATCACGTGAAACAGACTTACGGTTTAGGATTTATGACAAAATTACTAAAAGTAGTTCGAATCCGTAAACGAAAGTTCGTAACTGAAATTGAACCCTCGTAAACTATGTAACGTCATGGCGAATCTTAGTAAATAAATACTAGGGGTAAGAACGAAGGTGTGAAAAAAACCGTATGTCAAAAAGAGCATTTTTCGATTTACTAAAAATGTTCGAGTCGAGGTTAAACGCGAACGAACCCCTAAAAAGACGACTCTTTTATAACTTCGGTAAAACACTTAGAAAACGGGCGATAAAACTCGGAGTATAATATTGATTCGTAAAAATCAACCTTAGAACTCATATGACTTAAGTATGTCCCAAGTATGAGTACAATGACATGTCGTATTAACGAACGAATGTCGGGTCGAATCAGTGATAAAAAGTAATCCACTAAAAGGGGTATAACGAGATAACTCGAGAACGTGTTTCGATTTAAGTATAACTTAACGTTTAATATGTTAAGTGATTAATCCCGAATGCCTTGACTATTTATAGATCACCAAGCTGAACCGGGACCCGCTACCACTACCCCTTACCGTACTCGACTACCAGGCAAGTTTCAATTCCCTTCCTTTAGGCTGTTGTTGTGATTGAATAAATATATATATATATGTTTTCTGATATACATATGCCATAGCATGCATGCCTGCTTTCAAGTCATATCATTATGCTTGTTCCCTAATTGTTATTGGCTTATAAATTAGATAGCTATCGTATCAGTTATAAGCCGGTTATTGTAATACCCTCATAGAAGGGCATATACATCTTATTCATCATTATAGACCGGGAGTCAATATTTCTTGATATATCAAGATTACCTCGGAGGAAAATATTTAAGTAAATATTTTTCCCATTATTCAGGCGACGAATATTATTTGAATATTCGTTCGAGACTAATTATTTTAACGATCCTTACTTCAAATAATTATTTGAACGTAACTATTCAACGAATAATATTTCTCAATATTCATTCAGAGTCGAATTGATTATCGATTATTATTTCGAATACTCTTCTAAAGATGAGACTACTAAATGAATATTATGTGGACATTCATTTAGAATATTATTTTATTAAATAAATATTACTTTTGAAAATTCATTTAAGATATTAAGTACTTGATGAATATTATCTTCAATATTCATCTGAAGCTTGATTTATTTATCGAATATTACATCGAATATTCCTTTAAAGCTTGGATTACTAAATGAATATTACTTGATATTCATTTAGAATATTATTCATTAAATGAATATTACTTTATCAATATTCATTTAAATTCCTAATTAATTATGAATATTATTTTGAATATTCATCCAGGGTTCTATTTAATCATCGAATATTATTTTAAATATTTTAAATATTCCTTTCAGGACTTATTAAGTAATGAATATTATTTTGAATATTCATTTGATTATTTAATTATGCAATAAATATTCTCGCGATATTTCTTCAAGAATTATTTGGGAAATACTCTGATTTAAAGATATTCTTTCATATTCCTAAATAATCTGTAAAATATTTTAATTCAATAAATATTCTCTAAATATTTATTCCATACTTAGAATAACCTCGATAAGGTTATCTTCTTCGATTATTACAGAAAATATCTCGGAGTCATATTATTATTAATCTTATATCAAGAAAGGTTCTCAGACATCATTCTTCTTTGAGTCTATCTCCTTATTAATAAGGGAACCTTACTTGAAAAATGTTATTTATCTTGTCGACTTCCCGGTCATAAAGTATTCCCTTCACTCGCAACTCGGGTGCTGTTGACTTATTAAGTCGTTGCTTACCTTCTCATCTTTCGAGGGGTAAGATTACTGGAACAAGTTGATATCCGTTACCAAGTAATAGCTTGGGAGTTATTGGTAAATTTTCCTTTCCAACTAGATACGACTACTTTGTGGAGTCTTATCAACAAGTATTATACTTGGGGAAAGGGGGACGAACGTTACATTCAGAATCATGAATTCTATTTGAACTAGGAGTTTTGTAAGAGGCCGAGTAGCGCCGGTCCATCCCCTTTGGCCCAACCGTTGGCCGGGGAGAGCTAGTAAGGCGGTATACAAGTAAAGCCGTCAGTTCTTCCTTCTACCGGTGGTAAATCTAAATTGAGCTGTACGATCTCGACTGATCATCAAGATTAGAACAGCGGGCGCGGTGAATACTCCATCATTGGTTCATCATCCAAATTTATTTATTTCCTGCAACATGATTACTGTTGGCAGAGTTGGAAAAGTGTCATAACTGGAATTGCATCCTTTTCTTGCAAGTTCCTCTTCTTAATAACAATAATAATATCTCGCTTACTTTGATGTAGCAGATATTTCTTCAAACAAATACTTTCAGTTACCTTGTAACTTCATCGTTCATATTATACTGGCATTATTTCCGTAAATGCATGGCATATGGTTTGAAAGATAGCTTTGAACTGTTTTAAATTATCGTTCAGTTATATATTTGTTGGTGGGCTTTCGCTCACCCTTGCCTTGTTTATATTATGTCACAACAACAGCTAGGACAGATGGCTCGCGTCAGGCGCACTCGGTGCAAGCGGGTTACCCGACCCACCGGACTACCCGCTGAGATGCTAGCCGCCATTGCTGAGGTAGCATAGTTAGACAGCTTTTGTTTCCTGTTTAACTATATGTATAATTAATGTAATTAACGGCAAAACTCTTAAACCTATGATGTTATCCTTTTGGGATTGTAATAACTTTTATTCGTAACCCTTTAATGTAAGACTTATTTCAATTTCATCTCTGGGACTATAACTATTGTGTGTGTGAGTGGTAATTATTGTGGGGTCATAGCATGTGATTTATTTATTGTGGACTCAAGTCAAGTATTATGAATGGATGTAAGACCGTAACCACCAGATCCCTGACCCCGGATCTGGGGGTGTTACAGCTCTCTTATGCTCAAAGAAAGAAATTCTTGCACGATGTCAAGCAGTATATTTGGGATGAAACGTTTTTGTTCAAGCAAGGAGCTGATCAGATTATTAGGCGTTGTGTTCCTTACAGTGAGACCGAGGCTATTCTTAGTGATTTTCATGCTACAGCTTATGGAGGCCACTATGCGGGTGAGAAGACAGCCACACGTATTCTTCAAGCGGGTTTCTATTGGCCAACTCTATTTAAGGATGCTCATCAGTTTGTGTTGAGATGTGATCGATGTCAACGAGTTGGTAATATTTCTCGTAGGGACGAGATGCCTCTGAATGTCATGTTGGAGGTAGAGATCTTTGACGTGTGGGGAATCGACTTCATGGGACCGTTCATTCCATCATGTGGTAATCAGTATATTCTTGTAGCTGTGGACTATGTGTCTAAGCGGGTGGAGGTAAAAGCACTTCCCACGAATGATGCTAAGGTGGTACTCAATTTTCTTCACAAGAATATTTTTACTCGGTTTGGCACTCCACGGGTGATCATCAGTGATGAAGGTACGCATTTTTGCAATCGAAAGTTTACATCTCTTATGGCACGCTACAACATCAATCATCGAGTTGCTACAGCTTATCATCCTCAAACCAATGGGCAAGCCGAAGTGTCTAATCGGGAAATTAAACGGATTCTTGAGAAGGTAGTTCGTCCTTCTAGGAAGGATTGGGCGTTGAAGCTTGATGAAGCGGTGTGGGCTTATCGGACAGCTTATAAAACACCTTTGGGAATGTCACCATTTCAGCTAGTGTATGGGAAAGCATGCCATCTTCCAGCTGAGTTAGAACACAAGGCTTATTGGGCATTGAAGAAGCTGAATTTTGATCTTACAGCAGCAGGTGAAAAGCGTATGGTTCAGTTGAATGAAATGGACGAGTTTCGATTGCAGGCTTATGAGAACAACAAGCTATACAAAGAGAAAGTAAAAAGGTGGCATGATCGTCGGTTGGTTCTTAAGACGTTTGTGCCTGGGCAATTGGTGTTGTTGTTCAACTCTCGACTTCGGTTATTTCCTGGGAAGTTGAAGTCACGTTGGTCAGGTCCATTCACAGTCAAAACAGTTTTTCAGCATGGGGCAGTGGAGATTTTTGACAAGTTACCGGAGCAGTCGTTCAAGGTCAATGGTCAGCGGTTAAAGCCATATTTTGGAGAGAAGTTGAACGCGAAGTTGAGACCGCGGTTCTAATTTGCGCAACGTTAGGAATTGGAGCTACGTCAAGCTAATGACGTGAAAAGAGCGCTTCGTGGGAGGCAACCCACGTGATTTGTTGAATCAAAAAAAAAAATTGTTGAAACAGTAGCTACGGCGCGGAAGCGCCGTTCCACAGTGTATTCCTGGCGCGGCAGCGCCGCACAGGCTGTTCAGAAAAATTTTTTTAGCAAATTTTGAAAAAAAAAATTTTGTTGGTTGTTGTTATTAGTGACCCACGACCCAAGCCCACTACTTACACCCACTAACCCTAATTTCTCCTATATATACATACCATTACACAACCCTACCTATACATACACACTTACAGATCTCAAAATTCTCAAAACACTCTAAACACTTCTTTCAATCAATTCAATGGCATCCAAGCGACAAAAGGTTGTTGGTGGTGGTAGTGAGGGTGCCGGTGGTAGTGGGACTGGTAGGAGGAACCCTCATTCTTCATCTTCATCTGATTCTGAGGGAGGCAATGGTGGACCTCGGTTTATTAATAACGGGGCTCGTGATGAGTATAATCGGTTGTTGGGGCGTCCTATTGCCCGTGAGAGGGGTCTTTTGCCTAATTCAGCGGATGGGAATATGTTGGAGAATATTCTGGAGAGACGTTGGGAGTAGATCTATGAGGTTCGCGAGTTCTATGTGAACGCTAGTGTGGAGAGGAATGGGATTAGCCAGGTTCGTGGGTTTCGTGTGGATTATCCACCGCCTGCTATTTGGCGTGTTCTTGGGCTTCCGGCTCCTAGGAGGGGTCAAGAGGATTGGTCGGGGAAGACTCGGGATGTTGTGGATCTTCAGATGGTTATTCAGCGGTTGTGTGTGCCTGGTACAGAGTGGCGTTTGAGGAGAGGCACTACTGAGCCCACCTCGTTCTTGTTGACGGCTCTGAATAGATATGGGCGTACTTGGCACTTGTTCATTTGTGCCAATCTCATCCCTACTAGGCATTCGAATGAGGTGACAGTTGAGAGGGCTATCCTGTTGTATGCTATCTGCAGCAGAGAATATGTGGATGTGGGCAATTTGATCCATCAGGGGATTATGCGTTTTATGCAAGGTAGTACCACTGCAGCGATGCCTTATGGTTCGATCATTGCTAGGTTGGCTAGGGATTGTGGTGCTCGTTGGTCAGCAGAGGAGGTTGTGCAGCAGCCACAGGAGGCGTTGGATCATCAGAGTATTCGGAGGTTGGCTGAGTGGAATGGAGGTGAGCCGAATTGGTGGGGTCTTGGTTATGCAGTAGAGCAGCAACAGCAACAGCAACAGGAGCAGCAGCAGGAGGAGGTTCTTTTATTACTCAGAGACAGTATAGGCGTTTGACTAGGCGTATCGATGTGGTGCACGATATGCAGGCAGGTTTTGCAGCAGATTTTAGTCAGTTTACACAGGCGTTGGGCACGGCTTTTCGTGCGAGTGGAGTGGACGTGACTTTTCCGTCCTTTGGAGCTGGCGCTGTCTATCCGCCACCGGACACTCCCGATGGGAGTGGTTCGGGCGACGAGTAGGTATGCCTTGTACACTTGTTATTCTTACTTTCAATGGGGGCATTGAAAATTTTTAATTTGGGGGTGGGGATACAAGGTGCATTTGTATCTGGCGCTGTCTATCCGCCACCGGACACTCCCGATGGGAGTGGTTCGGGCGATGAGTAGGTATGCCTTGTACACTTGTTATTCTTACTTTCAATGGGGGCATTGAAAATTTTTAAGTTGGGGGTGGGGATACAAGGTGCATTTGTATATTTGTATGTGCGCATGTTAGAAGCATATTTGTATGTTAGCATATTTGCATGTTAGTTAGAGCATTTTGTTTTTTTTTATGTATGCCATATAGGACATTCTGTTATTGTGGTATTTATGTTCATATAGTTGCATGAGCATGGCATGCATTTTCATGATCCCGTAGAACTTGCTAATTCTGACTGGTAGGTAGGTGTCTAATTGAGTGTGATGATGATGAGTAGAGGGTTGAATTATAGTGCCTATGAAATTGACTTGCGTGTTCAGAAACAAAACTTTTACACAGACTCATTGGGTGCTTTTGGGTTAGGTTAGGGTCATGCCTGTTGGATGTTTAGAGATTTAGTCGCTTGATTATAGTTAGAATTTTCGTTATTCCTTTGATGGCGTAGGAGCACTAAAATCTAAGTTTGGGGGAAACCAGGGATTTCATGCTAGTTGTAAATATTTGTTAATAATGGCTAGGTGTCAAATGGCTAGTAGCCGGCTCATATTTATATGAGTAGTCTAGGGTTGGAAATGAGAAAGACTCATTCCAGATTGCATTTTAAAAGAAAAAAAACAGAAAAAAAAATCAGAAAAAAAAAGAAAAAAAAATCAAAAGTGTCAATTGTGAAATGCAAAATTAACCAAAGTGAGCTCTTTAATACTCGAGTAATTAAGTCTGAGGGGACTTAGTCCTAGTGACCTAAGGCTTTTATAGTCTGGGATCCACTGACCCAACACTCGCTACATGAGTATTATTGTATAAGCCTTTTGGGGTCTCATTCATTGCACGGTTGAATAAGCATGTGTATTGTATATAGTATTATGTGTCTTAGTAATAAAGCATGAGTTTCTGCCTATCTTGGATGAGGGTGGAGGTGTTCCTAGGCTATGAAGTGTCTACAGTCTATTCTAGTTATAAACCTGTGATTGTCCTGGCTGAAAGCATGTATGATTTTTTACCTAGTTTTGGGAGTATTTCTGATGAGCATCGCACACACGCACGTTTCTGTTCATGCATTGTTAGTATACGGGGACTTAGTCGAGCTCTATTTGGATTTGTTGCATTCTTTGAGATAGTTGCTTGTTAGTTGGTTTTGGTGAGTTTAAAGGGGATCCTTGCATTTTTCATGTAGTTGCATACATATAGTTAGTTGCATTATAGATTAGATTTTGTGGGTACATTCACTATAGGCCCTCACGAGACCTTACTCGTCCACTAGGGCTGCCTAGGGGTCTAAAGGGCTTGTTGCATATGCCAAATGCAACCGTGATCACCTACGGAAGTGGTACTAGTTAGTTGTACATGATTTGTCTGTTTATGCTTGAGGACAAGCATCGATTTAAGTGGTACTAGTTAGTTGTACATGATTTGTCTGTTTAAAACGTTTCCATTTGGCTTAAAACGAATGTTTGTATTCGAGTTGTGGTATTTTTTATCTCTTTTAAGGGTATTGTGCAGGAATATCAATCACAGGTGTTAAAGGAATGAAGTGGAGCAATCGGAGCGCAAATCGGAGTTGTAATGAAAAAAAAGGGGAAAAATCCAGTTGCTGAACAGAAGGCACGGCGCGGCAGCGCCGTGTTTGTGCTTGATTATGGCGCGGCAGCGCTGGGAGAACTGAGGAGGCGCGGCAGCGCTGTGTTGAAGCTCTTGGATGGCGCGGCAGCGCCGGCTCTTCTGACGGGAAACTCCTGTTTTGCTGATTTTTCGAGATAAAGTCAAAAATTAAATTCCTTTCGAATTTCTTGCACCTGGAGGCCTATATAAAGGAAGAAAAAACCCTAGAATAGGGAGGTCTGACCACGTATTGTATTTACGGAGTTTTGAAGCACGAAGAAGCGAGGAAGAAGCTAGTTTTCAATTTATTCTTGTATTCTTCCTAGTTTGTGGATGCTTGGTTTTGGTGATTTCTTTAGAACCCTTGTTATTTATTTAAATCATTATTCGTTTTCTTCTATAATGTTTACATTGGAACCCATGGTGACGATTAGTTTGATTATTAACTAAATCGTTGTCATGGGGTTTTAGCGGATTTATTCATGAAGTTTATTTGTTGAATCTTCTCGATGCCTATAGTGTGATTGATGCGATATCCTATCATGGTTGATTTAATTCGTTATAAGAGAGTAGCTAACTCTTGTAATTGTGTGTTAATTCTTATTGAAGCGAAAGTGGATCTAAGAGTTTAGAACTTGCCATGCTAGCATAGGTTTATACGTGAGAATATCATTCATAATTAGTGTCGTAACTCTAACCATTTTATGACGACTATGTGATCAATTGAATGCTTGTACTTCAACCATTATGTTTCAATTTTTATAGACATATGGAAATTAGGCATAATTGGGAGACTAAGTGATTTCTATCTATTGTGGATGTTATTTAGGATGGTATTTGTGCAACGAAGGTTAGCTTATATCAGTTTTGTGTATTCGATCAGGTATTAACAAATCACATGAAAAGGCTAGAGAAGTGGAGACTATTGATGGATTGTTTAATGAAGTTAAAATCCCATGTTTTATTTGCATAAGTAATTCGACATAATTTTTAGTCAAGTAGTTGATAATTAGTTATAAATCTTAGAGTAATTGTAGTGATAAACAAAAAATCCAATTATTAATTTGTCGTAGCATCGAATAATAATCATACATCGGTGAGTGAATTAACTAGACAATACAACGAGTCCCTGTAGGAACGAATCTTATTTGCTATCTATATTACTTGAGATCACGTGCACTTGCGTGTTGATTTTGGTCGTAACAACCACCCCCAATCAGACGGACAGAGTGAGAGAACCATCCAGACCATAGAGGACATGTTGAGAGTATGTGCCATCAATTTTAAGGGAAGTTGGGATGACCACTTGCCGTTGATCGAATTTTCCTACAACAACAGTTACCATGCGAGTATAGGAATGCCCCCATATGAAGCTTTATACGGACGAAGATGTCGATCTCCCTTGTGTTGGGAAGAAATTGGAGAGCGGAAGATTTTAGGGCCTGAACTGGTCCAACAGACAAGAGAAACTATCGAGCTCATAAGAGGACGGCTGGTAGCGGCCCAAGACAGACAGAAGAAGTATGCGGACCAGACCCGCAAGGACAAAGAATATGAGGTAGGAGAGTTTGTGATGTTGAAGGTATCACCGTGGAAGGGATTGATGAGATTTGGTAAGAAGGGGAAGCTAAGCCCAAGATTTATTGGACCTTTTGAGATCTTGAGACGAGTTGGAAAGTTAGCCTATGAATTGGATTTACCCCCAAGCTTGCAGCAAGTACATAATGTGTTCCATGTGTCCATGCTACGACCCTACCATACCGACTTTCGGCACGTGATAGAATATGACCAAGTGGATTTGCAACCAGACTTGACCTATGTGGAGCAACCCGTAGAAATCATGGATAGAAAAGAACAGGTGTTGAGGAACAAGGTTGTCAAACTAGTGAGAGTTTTGTGGAGGAACCAGAATGTCGAAGAATCAACATGGGAACTAGAGAGCACGATGCGTGAAAAGCACCCCCAACTGTTTTCAACCTGATTCCGGGACGGAATCCTTTTAAGGAGGGGAGGCTGTAATAACCCTAATTTTTGTAATATTTTCTTTTATATAATATCATATGACATTGTCAATTTGGAACCTTTTTATTCATCCCTGTTGTTTAATGGAATTGATTGTCTGAGAAATTATGTTGTTACATTCACCATGTAAGATAAAGGGAAGGTTGTTGAAGGCAAGAGTCTTATTGTTAGTAAGATTTATAGAACTTAGGATTTGAGAATTACTGGAGTATTAAAAGATTTATTAGGAATTATGACGAGGAGTTATGGATATTCGAGGAATTTACACAATTAAGTACTTAAGGAATTACAAGGGAAATCTCTACGCGACAAAATATTATTACGAGAAATTAGTTAAGATACGATACGAATTAAAGATTAAGTGACAAGCATTGGTGGAAGAATAATGATACAAGGAAAGATATTGCATGCAAGTCCCATGCAACTAAGTAGTTAGGAAAGCAAACTAGCAATGCAAAGTTAGCAAGAGGAATAGTAACTAGTTTGGTACATTGTCCAAGGAGACAAGGAGGTATGGTGGTCTAGACACTAGACTTGTACCATGTGATACATATACACACACCTAATACATATCAACAACACTTTTCACTTTATTTCAACCAACACCAAAAGCAAAACAAAAAAAACTCTCTCCTCCCCCCTTGCCATTGTTGCTCTCGGCCAAAGCTAGAAAAGGGGAAGAAAAATTTTCTTTCTTCCACTTATCTTCACTCTTAATTCAAGGCAAAAGTCCTAGGTACTCTACATCATATAAGGAAGGTACTATGAATTCCAAACCTTTTCATCCATTAGTTTTCAAGTTATAAATTATTGAAGTTTTGTTGAATAGTAACAATGTTGAGTTTTCATTTAGATCTTGAGTTGTGAGGATTGTAGGAGCTCATCCAAGGTGTTATTGAGACTTGTAAGGCATACCCAAGGCTCCTAGATACTCAAGAAGGTAAAAAACCCTAACCCCTCTTGGCCATGTAGTATTTGTGATGTTTAATGTTAGATCCATGATTATTAGTGTGAATCTTGGACATATAAGTGATGGATGATGTAGATCTTGAGTTTAAGTGTTGTGGTTGTGATTTTTAAGCTTGTGGTTAGTGTATGTAACTCCATGTATGTTATAAAGTATGATCTTGGTGGTTTAGATGATGGTTGTGATGTGTATGTAAGATTCTTGAATGGTTAGTGGTAAAAGCATGCTGAGTATTTTTCCAGGAACTTGTACTGTCTTGTAGGAGGGTTTTGAACCCCTAAATCTTGTCCCCTGAAGTCCTAATATATATTGTTGGAAAGGTATTTGAATGTAGTTTCCAGAAATGTAAGGTTCATGACTAGGTGATGTATAGATTTTGAGTTATGGAATGAGAAGTGAAATGTGTTTCTGGAATCCGGACTGCACTAAATGGTCCCCTTGTGAACCTTGTTTAAACCCCTAAAAATTTATGTAGGATCATGGAAAAATTAGAGAACCTAGTAAATGAAGTGTTGAAGGCTACCCAAAAAGAATTGGATTAAAATATGTATTTTTCAATTTTATAAAAATGTTAGAGTAAAATTCGCGCAAGGGAAAAAGTCGTAAGTGGAGTGTGATTTAAGGGGTAATGAATGTGATTCGGATATGTTAACCAAATTAAGTCGAATAAGTGGCGAGCGTAATCGAGTGATGACATGAACCTATAGTGGGGCTAGAGAGTCATAAGATGAAGTCATTAAGTTAATTTTGTACCCCCTAAAACCCCGCAATTAAAAGAGATATTGTTAAGGTACTAACGATCGGCTATTGATTATGTATAGATCGTTCCACTCCGCAAGCTCGACCACCCCAACCTCACCAAGGCAAGTTTACTTTTCAAAACTTACATATACAAGGACTTTCACTGTTGTGTTTGTAGTTTTCAATCATATCAAATGTTTATGTTTATCGAAGTATTGATGAAATTGAGATGTATAAGCACATACATGTTTGCACCCCTTGAACTTAGAATGAAATGTTTTTTCGGACAACGACTCTAGCAATAGAGGTCGTGGCGGTCCGTATATACTATTGACCGGGGAGCGGTATATTATTATATCGTAATTAAATTGCGAAAACCCGAAGGGTCATTCGGGAAGTATCGTATACTCAAGTAATTATTTTTATATCTTCATAAATACTCAAAATACCTATCTTGTATTAAAAGCTTATTTAATTAAATAATTATTTTATTAATTATTAATATTAAATCTTAAAATATCATTTATTAATTATTGTTCATTATTTTAAAAACAAAGCTAATCCAAGATACCTTTAGCATTTTCAAACTCGAACTCTTTCGAACTCAAAACATTTTCGAAAACCCCCGGTCAGGTTTACTTCTTGTACGATTTCAAGAATCATCGGTCGAGTGATGTCGGACCTCGATTACTCAGTTTTCAATCAAAATCAAGTTTTTAAAAGAAAAAGAAAAAGGGACTCTGGCAGGTGTGGGAACCGTTGACGAACGATTCCCGGGATGTGTAAGCGGCCGTGAGCCAGGCGGTCCATCAATTATTATTCCGGCCCAGGTGTTGCCGAAGGATGATTACGGATGTAGTTTTCATCGAGGGTGATTACGGATGTTGTTTTCACCCTGGGATAGTTACAGATGTAGTTTCTATCCTTCTACCGGTAGAGAAGACCCGCGGATTATTGGACTTGGATGTGGCGACTGATCATCGTCAATCCCTGTCAGGTTTTATGTTTTCTTTAAGTCCCATTCCTCCATTTTGGAAAATGCTCTGACACTGCTTCTTAGGCTTATGTGCCAAGTGGCTGATAGTGTTCTATTTTGATGAGAAAGATGTTGACTCTATGCAGTATCTAGAACTACAAGATTATTTTGAAAACAAGGGCACGTATTGGTGCACCTTCGAAATTTATCAACAACGACAAGTGATTTTATAACTGATTGATATAAACGAGTTTAATAACTGCTAAACATATGTAATGTTATATCGCTTACCTTATATATATATTTCTTGCTGAGCTATAGTTGCTCACTCTTGCTTGTTTTCAAATTTACAAACACAACAGCTAAGAGAAATGGCAAGACCCAGACAGACTACCCGAAAGCAGGTGACTAGACCCGAGGCAGCAGTTGAGATTCCACCGGTAGGCTCCATTAGCCGGATTGGTTGGCAACTTTTGTTAGTACGTTTTATTTATAAGTATGACCTGTGCAAGGCAGTGTACCGTAACAAATATTCAAGCCGCCAACTCCGCTTCATATCGAAGTGTTGCTGGTAGCATAAATGCTATTTAATTCGGTCTGTAATAACTCTGAAACTTTTACTTCTGCTTAATCAATTGTGTGACGTTTCTGAGACTCTAACCTCTGTGTGTGTGTGCGGTTTGAGTTTTATTGTGGGGTCGATGGTTGTTCTATATATTATGTGCAAGAACAGGTATGTTATTAATGGAAAATGGACCGTGAGCGCCTAGGTCTCCGACCCCGGATCTAGGGGCGTCACAATGCAAGATTGTTATTATGAGTACTTGTTTCAATTTGCCTATTCTGTCTACTGAAAGATGTTCCTATATGCAAACTGCTGAGACTTCTAAGCCTGCCTATGTTGGTAAAAAGGAAACATCCACCAAGAGAAAGACCAAGTCTAATTCTAAGCCTAAGTGGACTGTGAAAGAAGTCAAACAGAAGGATTCTAGTGTTGATTCAAATGTGAAACAGAATGATATGAATAATAATGCTGTAACTGCAGGACCCAACAGAGTTTGGGTACCAGATGCAAATTAAAATCATCTGTTTTGCAGGGCGAAAAGTAGAAGAAAGTCATGTGGATCATCGATAGTGGATGTTCCAGACACGTGACAGGTGATGTAGCCCTGCTATCACATTTTATGGAGAAATCCGGCCCAATCATAACTTTTGGAGATAACAGCAAAGGTTACACTGTGGGATATGGCTGTTTGGAAATTTGAAATGTTGTCATTGAAGACATTGCTCTTGTAGATGGATTGAAGCATAACCTACTCAGTGTCAGCCAGTTCAGTGATAGGGGATTCAAGGTTGACATTGATATGATGGTTTGCAATATCTATCACAAGAAGGATGGAAGCCTCTCCTTGAAAGGAGTCAGGAAAGGAAGCTTGCTTGTTGCAGACTTAAATTCTTTGAAGAAAGACAAGGCTTACTATTTTTACAGTAAAGCATCAGTTGGTGAAAGCATGCTTTGGCACAAGAAGCTCTCCCATCTCAATTTCAAGAATATGAATATTCTGATAAAGAAGGATTTGGTGAGAGGACTACCTCAACAGGAATTCTATCAAGAAGGATTGTGCGAGGATTTTCAAATGGGTAAATTGAAAAGATCAGTGCACAAGTCAAAGCAAGTGAATACCAATACTGGGCCACTCAAATTAATTCATATGGATTTGTTTGGTCCAGTAAATGTTCAATCTCTTGCAAGAAATAGATATGCCCTGGTAATGGTGGATGATTACTCGAGGTACACTTGGGTAAAGTTCTTAGAGACAAAGGATGAAGCTGCTCAAGAAATCATTGATCACATCAGAGTTCTTGATAGAACCCCGAATGCAAAAATTCAATATCTGAGAAGTGACAATGGTACTGAGTTCAGAAATGCCACATTGGGAAACTTCTGCAAGGAAGAAGGCATTGTCCAACAATTCTCCACTTCCAGGACACCACAACAAAATGGAGTTGTAGAAGGGAAGAATAGAACTCTCATTGAAGCTGCGAGAACTATGTTGAAAGATTTTAAATTACAAACATATTTTTGGGCAGAAGCTATTAATACAGCTTGCTACACACAGAACAGAACCTTGATCAACAAGACTCATGGAAACACTCCTTACTATCTGTTAACAGGAAAGAAACCAATTGTCAAATATTTTCAAGTATTTTGGAGTAAGTGTTTCATGATGATTGACAACCATGAAAGGAATGGAAAGTTTGATGCTAAAGCTTATGAAGGCATTTTCATGGGATATGGATTGGAAAGGACTGCGTACAGAGTCTATGTCATTGATCACAAAGTCATTGAAGAAAGTGTAAATGTCACATTTGATGAAACCAAGTTCCTTGGATTACAAGAGGATGGTCAAATGGAGCCTCTTAGATTTGAAAATCAAGGTTACTTGGAGGAAGAAGAAGTTGTTGCTGATGAACCTACTTGCACTCAGTCCATTAAGTTTGGAAGAGATGCTGTCAACACCAATGATGTTACTCAAACTCCAGCTCAGTCTCAAACAATAACTCCCAATCATCAGAATGAGAATGAGAATGAGTCTGGAGATGTTGAAGAACATGAAGAAGAAACCATCAATGGTGGAGAATCAACTCCTCAAAGAGGAACTGATCAAGCAGATCAAGAAAGAAGCATGCCTAGAACCACTAAGTGGAACAGAGATCACACCAAACTGGTATAAGGACAAGGAGAAATGTTTTTGCTGACAGCATGTTCTCTTGATTTCTATCTCAAACTGAGCCAAAGTCAATTGATGAAGCATTGTTGGATTCAGATTGGGTGATAGCCATGCAAGAAGAGCTCAACCAATTTGAAAGAAACAATGTATGGAAGCTAGTCCCTAGACCTAAAGGGAAATCAGTTGTTGACACAAAGTGGGTCTTCAGAAACAAACTAGATGAAGGTGGAAATGTGACAAGGAACAAAGCAAGACTAGTCGCCAAAGGATACTGTCAACAAGAAGGAATAGACTATGATGAAACATTTGCACTTGTTGCCAGACTTGAAGCCATAAGAATTTTCATAGCCTACGCTGCACACTGTAACTTCAAAATGTTCCAAATGGATGTCAAAAGTGCTTTTCTCAATGGAGAGCTAGAGGAGGAAGTACGTTGAACAGCCACCTGGATTTGAAGATGTTAAATTGTATGACTTTGTCTACAAACTGTTCAAGGCACTTTATGGATTGAAGCAAGCCCCTAGACTTTGGTATGATACTCTCTCTACCTTTCTGCTGGAGAATCAATTTTTAAGAGGTGTTGTGGATAAGACACTGTTCTACAGGCATCATGGCAAAGATATCATTCTGGTGCAGATCTATGTTGATGACATAATCTTTGGTTCTACAAATGAGAAGCTATGTGAAAAGTTTTCATATCTTATGAGGAATAAATATCAGATGAGTATGATGGGAGAACTGTCATTTTTCCTAGGTTTACAAATTCATCAAAAGGATGATGGCATCTTCATTTGCCAAGAGAAATATGTCAAGAAACTTCTCAAAAAGTTCAACTTGGAATATGCATCACCTGCCAAGACACCTATCTCTACTGCAACCAAACTGGATTTGGATCCTAAAGGAAAGAAAGTGGATTCTAGTACCTACAGGGGCATGGTGGGATCATTACTGTATCTAACTGCTAGTAGACTAGACATTATGTTTGCTACATGTCTCTGTGCAAGGTTTCAAGCTGATCCAAAAGAGTCACACTTGGTATCAATCAAGAGGATCTTTAGATATCTCAAAGGTACTCCAAATTTAGGCCTTTGGTATCGTAAAGATTCTGGATTTGATCTGATAGGATATTCGGATTTAGACTATGCTGGATGCAAGATTGACAGAAAAAGTACAACAGGAAGCTGTCAATTTCTTGGTGGAAGATTAGTGTCATGGTTTAGAAAGAAGCAGCATTCTGTGTCTACCTCAACTGCAGAAGCTAAATACATTACAGCTGGAAGTTGCTGTGCTCAAATTCTTTGGATGAAAAATCAGCTAATGGATTATCGTTTAGAGTTGTTCAATATTTCCATTTATTGTGATAACACCAGTGCCATAGCCATCTCAGATAATCCAGTTCAACACTCCAGGACGAAGCACATTGATATTAGACATCATTTCATCAAAGAGCATGTTGAAAAGGGAACTGTGAAGCTGGTTTATGTTCCAACAGAAAAGTAACTTGCAGACATCTTCACGAAGCCACTAGATGAAGCAACCTTCAACAGGTTAGTAAGTGAATTGGGAATGCCAAATCTGGTATGTTAACTTACTAGTTTTTACACTTTCAAAGTGGTTAAATTGCAACTTGTGACCGTAGCTTTCAATGTTACTGTCATGAGAAGTTAATGTCGTATGCGCTACTTGTTTAATTGACAGCATGTTTGCTATGACTATGCTAAATTCAAATTACATGCCTGTTTTAACTTATGTAATGAGTAGTCACGTGACATTAAATTAAACCATACGCGTACCGGTGACAACTAGTCGTGTCATTTCAAATGAGCTCAGGCATTAGTCGGTCTTTTTATTTTTAAAGTTTAGTACTTTATTAAAAAGAAGCGTATGGGAAGCTGTAGCGTCACATAATGTGTTATAAATAAGACTGAGGCCAAACCCTTATTCCTCATTACACACTAAGAGATTCTAGAGAATGAGCAAGAGGAAAGCTTCTGAGATGTCCACTTCAGAAAGCTCAGCCAAAGGCAAGGAGGTGCCTAAGCAAACAGAGGAGACTACTGTTGCTGATGAGAACCCCCTTGATCCAGTCCTTGATAAGCTTCAAGCTTATCTATACATGTTGGGGGTCTCCGATGAGAAGGAGATCGAGAAGGTTGTGGAAGGGCTGCTACTGGAAGCTTTTCCAAACTTAAAATAATGTTTAGTTCTTAAGAACTTTTATGTATTGTTTTAAGTTTTTTTTTAAATGAAGAGATTATCGCTTCGTCTTTCCAATGTTCTTGCATGTCTTATTTACCTTTATCTTCTCATCTTAGCCAACTATTGTTGTATGCATGTGTGCTTGTGTGTGTGGATGTATGTGGATGTGTGCTTGTTTAACAAATATGTGCTTAAATCGATTAAAATGCTAATTGGTAATTTTACTCTTAAGCAATGGGCGAAGTCGATTAAAATTCATGACACAAATTACTTCCGCGCAAGTTGCTATCAATAAGTGAAGATGCTGTCACGATGTGCCTTGACAGCAAGTTCCTTATCAGCAACTGGAAAAAGGTTCTGTCATGAAATTTAAAGGAAATTTTATAAATTGCTTAATGGTGACAGCATGTTCTTGCGTCGATGTTACTGTCAAGCAAAACTTGTTGTCATCCTCCTAAATTACTAATGAATTTGTTACAGTGCACAGGTTACTGTCAAGATTAGTGGACCGATTTAATTGAGATTTTACCTCCACGATTTACAGCCACTAAAAAGTAACTACCCACAACACCACGTGACTGATTAATGGGCTAAGACATTGCTACTTTCCCTTCTTCAGTAAAACATTTGCTATTTTCATGGAAGCAACTGTCAAACACACAACACTCAACATAACCTTTCTCTCTCTCAAAAGCAAAAATCTCTCTCCCCCAAAACTCAAAGCAAAAAATGGGACCCAAACAATCCTCTTCTCAAACAAACTTTGCTGGTATTCTCTCTGCTGGAGATGCTGGTGAAGGTTTTAAAGGACTCGTATCCTTCTTAAACAAGTCCTATCTGGGTCATGATATAACCTCTACTCCATCTTTGGACCTAGAAAGACATGAAGAATTCTGGAAATGTGCCTTTGTTCCAGGAGGTGCAGGTAAAGACACCATAAACTGCAAAATCAAATGGGTTACCTATATCATCACAATAAAAGGTATTAACGAAGCTTTGGGAACTGGACTGCAAGATAAAGAATCATACAAGGAACTTGCAAGTGATGAAACCCTGAAGAAGTTTTTCTTGAAAATTGGGTATTCTGGTCATGTCCTTGAAGAGGGTACAACAAATTGATACTCAACTGGTGAAATGGACAGAAAGTTTTTGAGAAAAGAATGGAGAATGATTTTTGATGTCATGGTGAAGGTTTTCTCAACAAAAACCACTGGTTGGAATGGAATTCCCTTCTACATCAAGAAGCTCACTCACTCTCTAGTCCATGGTTACAAAGTGGATGTTGGAAAGCTGCTTATGAGTCAACTCAAGTCAGCTCCGAGCAGGAAGGTACATGTCTATCCTTGCTTTCTTACAATGTGTTTAAATTCATTATGTGGTACTGATGATAATGCATCTCTAACTATGGAGTGCAATGTTTTGAAAAGAAATACACACACATCACTCAATTCACAAAATTTGAATGCACATATTCCACTCTGTTTCAACAAACACATGGCTGATCAAGAGCCTAATCTTGATTTTGAACTACCTTCTGGGTATTTTAATTTCTCCCTTGAGAATGAAGCTGAATTAGACCCAAATTCAGTTAACCCACATTCTACACCATTCATTCCAATCAGACCTTCTAGACAAACAAAAGCCACAAAAATAGCCTTGCAAGAATCCAAGAAAAGACCCTTTGAAACTAGAGTTTGTGGTAGTTCTGAGAATGTTGAGGGAGAAACTGCACCTGGTGCAGTAAATAAGGATGTTAGTAAAAGTGAACCCACAGTAGTTCCTCTTGAGTCTAAGAAGAAGAGAGCTAAGAGGGACAAAACCACTGTCATCCACCCCTCAGTCTCACAAAAGGCTGTGGAGGATAAAAGGGAATCAAACACATCCCTAGGTGCTTCTTCTCAACAAGAAGTATGTACTGAAACTGGCATGTCTCCCTAGGCATCCTGTAAAGAGTCTGCACAACCTCATGTACTCACTCATGAGGAGCCTACACTTGCAGAAATGCACATGGAATTAGGGCACAGTGAGAGTCATGAAACTTCTACTCTTGATGTTCCACAAGTTATCTCTGTGGAACAGCCAGAAATCTCTTCTATACCATCACCTTCTTTATTCTCTAATCCATAAATTGTTTCTTCTCAACAACCTAAAGAAGGGGACAGTCACAATCCTTCAGGTTTTGATCATCCATCTCAAGTCATGGATGAGCCCCCATCAAGTGGTCCACAAGAACCCATTTCTCAAAGTGAAATGGATACCACTCCCTCAAACACTGAGCTAGATCAAGATGGCAATCTACCAGGAAATGAAATAGCCAACATCTTGGTCGACCTCCAAAAACCAACTGACCTTCAGGAAGTTGCTGTCACAGCCTCAGCTGCTGTCAAAGACACCACAAAAGTTGTTGTCAACCCACCAGTGGACAGTAACATTTTGGGCAAAGATGCTGTCACCTATTCACAGTTTGATCAAGATTCAGTAATTGTTGAAGATGCTTCTGATAATGATCATGTGCTAATCTCTACTTTCAGAAAGGTAAAATCTAATCCTTCTCTTTCAATGCATGTAAGTATTGTTCATACCCATGCATCTAGGATGAGTGAGGGAGTGCAAAAGAAAAGAGATATAAAAGAAAAGAGAGGTGAGCATAAAAATGAGAGGCAGCCAAATGAGCTAACTAAAGGAGATGGACTTGAGCATGTCCAGAGTGAATTTGAGGGAACCCCACACAAAAAGGCACTAGGCCTTGAGAGTCATTCTGTGAGGAGTGATGAGATCACTCAGAAAAACAATGAGAGTGTGAGACACCTCATAGCCTCCTTGCCTCAGCCTTTTTCTTTCTCATCAAAAAGGTTAAGGTCTGATGGTCCTTCTAAACAAGCTGAATCAAGGTTGAAATCCCTTGAGGGCAGATGTGCATCCATGGAAGCTAAACTTGATGCTCTGTCCACCATGGTAGCTACTGGCTTTGCTGAGATTCAACAAAATCTGATATCATTTTCTACTGTCCTTAGTGCTGTCAACTTAACTAAGAGGAGAAAGTGGTAGATCAGAATAAAGTTCAAAATCAGAATACCGTAAGTCCAGTAGAGAAGGAGACACAAGGTGGAGCACAAGCAAGGGGGAGTCTAGAAGAGAGGGGGAGCAAATGGAAGAAGATGGAGATGGAAGTAAGGGGGAGCAAAATGCAAATGAAGATTGAATCTTTGGTGAAGAGTTGAGATCTAGTGGAATTGGTGAATCTGTTGAAGTAGATGGTGAGCCAATGTTGGTGACTAAAGAAATATTAGAGTAATTACAAAGGGCTCAAACATCAACATTGCCTCCTCTGAAAATCAATGAACCAGCTCCTAAAGTCATGGAAACTTCACTGTAGAAACATTGGAGAGAAATGGAAGAATCCAACAGAATCGGTAAAGGCAAAGACAAAATGCCTGAAAAGGTAAATCCTACAACAGGATGTATTTGGTCTGATGGAAGTGGATATAGTCCAGAAGAGGCAGAAACGATGATGGTTAGCTACATGGAGAGTACTTTGCAGAACAAAGATGAAGAATTCAGTGCATTGGTGAATAGTGCCTTAAAAGAGGCAGGAGGAGTATATACAAAACTCTCACCAATACTGAAGGACAAAATAACAAGTATCTCTGTGAAGGTGAATCTGGAGGATCTGGTACAACTGGAAGTGGTCAAGAAACTGCTGAGATTACTGGAAGTCAGACTCAGGAGGAAGCAAAGGAAGAAGCTCCCAAGGATGATAAGAAAAATGCTGAAGCTAAAGATGAGGGAGAGACAGACATTATTGACACACTGGAAGGAAGTATCTTAAGATTTGCTATTGACTGTTTTGATGATGAAAAAGATAATGTCAATAAGGAAGCTGTCAAGAATGGTGAAGTTATTGTCGAAGAAGCTTCTGTCAAAGAAGACACTGTCATGAAAGACACTGTCAAGAGCTTGAATGAAGATGTTGTCACAGGCAAAACTGTCAAGACATCCAAGTTTAGGAAGACAAAACAAAGAGCAAAAGCCTGGCGTACAGTTCCAAGAAAAGGCAAGACAAAGGCTGCAGCAAGGAAAAAGAAGCATGGAGTGGTGTTTCTTTAGAAGCCTATTCGAAGAAGAGGAACAAACAGCTTCGAAATCCAGAAGAAAGCTGCGACACGAGATATCACTTCAGTCGAATTGGAGCTGGATAACTCTAAAGAATATGCATCCAGATACATTCTTTGGAACGATAAAGCAAAAGTCATGTTTATTGAGAAGGATTTCACTATGGTGAATACGTCAACAATAATAGACAGATACACTCTCAAACAAACATCACAAGAAGTAAGGCGTAGAGTTAATTACTTCGTGCTGGAAAGAATGGTGGAGCTTATGGGGACGTATGAAAATGTTCCTAAGAAAGCCATGGAACACATCCAAAAGTACCATGCTGAAAGATATGCTGAACTTTATGAGAGATATGGTGACTGGAGAAATATCGATGATGCGAATGAGGATGTGAGTATAGATGAGGAAGAACTTGTGTCTAAGTATGATTGGACAGAAAGGATGCCCTCCTATACACCGGAAGCAATGGCTGCCTATGAAGCCGAATTAGCTGCTGAAGCTGCTAGGAGAAAAGCTAATATTGGTAAACAGACTGCTGAGGTAGTGGAAGCTAAGCTGGAAGAAAAATCCAAGAAAGTCAACAAGATGAACAATGAAGCTCCAAACTATCAGCCATATGCACTGGAAAATCCTCTCAGGATCATAGATGGCAAAGAAGAAATCTATGCAGATAGTTTTCACAAGCTGAGGACCAGTGTACGGAAAGGTCTATACTGGAAAGTTGTTGGATCATCTCACAAACTGGAAATGCTGTGTGCATGGGAATTGGAAGTTATTTTTGATAGTAGGAGAGATGAAGATCCAAAACTTGACAGAAACAGAAGAGTGACCTTGAATTCTTTTCCTGGCAGAAGATTCAAGATTGAGAACAACATCTTGAAATTCAGAACTTACACTTATGATTTTGAATCATGGTTTGATCTGAAAGATGTTCAGAATGTCTCTTCTAAACAAATCCAATAGTACGTTGATGAGATTGAAGATGATGTTGTATCTGCTGATGAAAAGAAGCTAGTGCAAGATCTCATAAAGTACTTGGAAGAAGCTCTCCACAGAAAGAGAGAGAACAGACAGAACAAGAAAGCTTAATAACAAGATAAGTAAATCTCATATCTACTCAACCTCGAGGAGTACTTGTTTTGATTTAGATCATTGTCCTATGTAATGCTAAATGCTTGGAAATGTTCTAGAATCCTATTCTGATCTACGTTAGTTAAGTTGTCAGCATGCTTGTATTGAGAATTTGTTGTTATTGTCCATAAAAACAAATTGGGGGAGATTGTTAGGATTTATGGGTGATAGCGTAAAGACAACTTAACTAGTACTTAGTTAATTTGTATAGGCTAAGTAGAACATACTGTCACAGCCAGATTGTGTTCTTGTAATCAAATAATTGCTGAAATGTAATAAGTATGTATCTTGGAAGAAGTTCATTGATATGTTCAAGCCTCAAGAGAATACATCAGTTCGATAGTAATAATAAAGTTACTGTCAATACATTGATGGTAACGTTACAAGAAGGCTGCATGTTACAAGGTCATGACAGCAAGTCTCATTTGACAACAACATTGGCTAAAGCAGGGGACAACAACATTCTCACACTTGACAGCAAGTTTGGAGTTCCGACATCAACATTGGCGGGAGCTCATACTGTCAACTACTGAATATTCCTATGACAACAAACTTGGCGGCAAGGGTTACTGTCTCATTGAATTATTTGATTTGGGGATTTTATCTCAGTCAAACCCCCGTGATAGTTTAGATGTTCGAGAAACAGATTTGCTGCAATTCATCAAAGATTGTAGCAGACCTGCAAGACTAAAACAGAAGCTTGAGAGATCACAAGACGAGGCTCGACAATTCAAGAGTATGACAAGTCTGCATCTACTAGGATTGTTATAGCTAATTTTGGAAAGAACCCAGAATGCCTTATGCTTAATGATAACTCTGTTTGTATAGCATTTTAGGAAAGGTCACATGGGTGGGCAACTTGCGAGGAGCTTCCACTTGAAAACGACAAGAGTTGCGCGACCCATGTGACTGAGATGCTAGAGAAAGATTAGTCTATATAGAGACACATCTCTCATTCTTTCTGTAGTGATTTCTTCGAAGAAGTCGAAGCTTGAGAAAACCATTTTTCTCGAGGTTGTAGCAACACATTATAAAATAAATAAAATATTTATTTTGTGAGAACATCTTGAATTACTATTAAAGATTTGAAATTATCATTGTTGTTGAGCTAAAGATTTGAAATTATCTATATTGCATTCAACCCCCCCTTCTGCAATATACTCCGGGACCAACACTTTATTTATTGAAAACATTATTAAAATATTTCATTTTATTAAATACGGTAAAAATTAGTCATTTTATAATATTTGAGCCCATTTAGAATTTTAAAAATGTTAAAATATTATTTGGGTTAGATTTTTTAAAAAAATTAAAAAATTTAAATATTTGTACTTTTTAAAAGATTTAAATATTCTAAATTTGCGTAATTAATTATTTTAGTTATTTTAAAAAATAAAATTTTATTATTTTAAACCCGTAAATAAAATTGGTACGGATGTTGTTTGAATTAAGGGTTCTCCTTTATTATAAAAAGACCAATAAGAGACCATCCCTAAATTTTAGATCAATAATATTCATTTTTCAACTTTCCTTCTATTAAATTTTAATCAAAGTATTAATGACATACAAATTAACCATGAATTAACCAATACAATTTTTTAGTATATAATATAATTAATCGATTGATATGATTTAATTATTATACCATGCACCTCGCAATCAAGACCAACCCCCTCCCCCGGTGTGCTAAAATCAATCTTAAAAAACAACTAATTAATTCATCTTTGTCCTCATTAATTATAATTTTCTTATATCAAAACATTATTCAATAACAATGAATCATCAATCACCTCCGATTTTTCCATGAAATTATATATTTACAAAATTTTGATTTAAATATATTTGTCATATGTTATACCCCAATTTGAAACACATGCGAGATACTAATTATATATTTTTTTACTTAGTTTTGGATTACTCAATATTTATTATTTTAATTTAAGTTAATTTATACTTATATTTTGTTCTTTAAAAACTTAACTAAAACTTAGTTAAAAGATTATTACTTAGCCATTTATCATAGTATCTACGGGATATCTTAGCTTCATACGAACAAAACTTGCACTAGGGCCTAGACAATTAAGCATCCCATTATAAGTATAAATTTAGTTAAAAATTTATTACTTAGCTGCCCTAAATTGTAGATTAATAATATTCATTTTTCAACTTTTCTTCTATTAAATTTTAACAAAAATACTAACCAAATATATTTAAGTTAACCATGAGTTAACCAATACAATTTTTCAGTATATAATATAATTAATTGATGTTAGCTCCTAAACCTTAGTTTAGTATTTTTTGGGAGAGGAGGGGAGAGAGAGAGGAACGACTACCTTCTTTATGAAAATCACTATTATTGATAACTAGATAGATCGACACATAAAATTATATATTGTTACTAGTAAAAGGTGCCCTTTTGTAATAACCATGAATTTATTAATAATTTATACGTCGAGCCTCTCTGAATAAATTTTTCGTAAAATCAATCCTATTAATTTACGGATGCGTATAAATATTTGTTTAGTGCGATGCTATTTTATTTTTATTAATTGTGATGTATTATTAATATTATGAATATTATTATTATTAGTGATACCAATTTTTATTTATGACGCAACTATAAGTATAATTAGGATTTTAGAAATTGTTGCAATTATATATTCTACAAATATTATTAGGAATAAACTTTACTACTTAGAAAATTAATTAGTGGGTTGTAATATATGAGCCCAAGCTATCATGGCCCAATTAGAGCCCAAGTGGGTAAATAATATTTATAAAATAAAAATGGTACATAGAGAGTCATCTCTGTCATTTTATAAAATACCCGTACAAAACAAACTACAACTCTCTCTCTTTTTCACCATTAAAACTTCAACCTTTCAAGCTCTAAAACCACAAGGATTTTAGCCGATCATTACATGCAATTAGAGATTTAGATAGCTTGTAATTAGCTCTACAAATTGATATATGTATTAAAGGGTTTTCCATGAATTTGATTTTCGATCAAGTCTTAAAAATCTGATTTTCTTAGAGGGTATGAGCTTATGCCCTTAAATCTTTTTGTAATCATGTTTTTATGTGATTTTTATTAACTATTGATTGAAAACTCTTGTTTTTTTTAAATAGGGTTTGTGATAAGTAATTAGGGGTTTTTGTTAATTTGAAATATTGCTATGAATTATGGTTTGATTTAATAGAATTGAGTAGTGTAAGTGATGGTGGATTGTGTATTGGGGGTGAATCGAGTTGCATGTCGGAGGCAGGGGCTGAGGAGCCGCGATGGCGGTGTTGAAGGGGTTCGGTGGTGGTGGTCTTGATGAGAGAAGGGAGAGAGGCGCGGAGAGAGCGAGAGATTGAAAGAGGGGGGTAGTCGAGAGAGAAGAGGGGGGAGAGAGGGAGATTGAGACGGGAGAGAGATACGAAGGAGAAGAGGGATATGGGCGGAGGTAAGGAGATGAGGGTAGAGAGAGAGAAAACGGAGATCGGAGAGAGAGAGTGAGGGATCGGGATCGAGAGATTAAAGAAGAGAGATCGAGAGAGAGGTTAAGAGAGAGACCGAGAGATTGAGAGATGGGGACGGCAAAAGAGAAAGAGGGAGATTGGTAGAGAGAGATCGACGGGGAGAGGGTGGGGGAGAGACAGAGAGTCGAGTGAGATTGAGGGAGATTGTGAGAGGCAGCGAGAGAGAGAGAGAGAGAGAGAGAGAGAGAGAGAGAGAGAGAGAGAGAGAGAGAGAGAGAGAGAGAGAGAGAGAGAGAGAGAGAGAGAGACTAGCAATGGGGGTTGCCGCCGGCGCCGCCGCGGCGTCCGGCCGGCGACTGCCCGCAGTGGTGGTGGGAGGTGATGTTAGATACATGTATATTTGGATGAATTGTTTTGTTTAGTAATAAAATTATTAAAATAAATTAGAGGATAAATATTTTGATTGGACTAAATTGTGATAATAAAAATATTGGATATTAAAAATGGGGAATAAAATGAAATGTTTGTTTTATTTAGTTGGATATTAAAAATGGACAAAAAGGAATTCGATGAGGTAATTAAAGTAGAATTTTTATTAAAGGATTATGTTTCGTTAAAAATGAAATAATAGTAACGGATTTAGTCGGATAAATATGAGTTCTTGCACCGTTGTAATGTAAGATGTTTTCCTTAAAGGAATTTAAATTGATTTAGAAAATGTTGATAAATTACATCGTGCTAGAAATAGGAATATCGATTATGTGTTTAAATCAAATAAAAAAATGGATTCTTTGATTTTGAGAATAAATAAGAACTAATATTAGTAGTTCTCTAAAAAGGACTTAATTACAATAGGGAATTTCTAGATAAAATCTTAGAGACTTGAAACGAGCCAAATTAATTTAGAAGTGCGAAATAAGTAGTTAAGTTCGTTATAAAATGAGAATTATAGATAATTGTGGTGGTTTTATACAAACCCTTTTCACTTATTTTATTCAAGATATGTTGTGAAATAAATCAATTAGTGCCATATATTTAGGAATAATTAGAGACTTCTTCTAATTGAGAAATGCCCTTATGAATGATTTTATTACGGATCTTACGATGTCATCAAGACCCAATTTATCAAAAATAAATAGGAAAAGCGAATAGAGCCTCCATTTAATATATTATTTTGCGAGTAATACGATAATGAGATTTTAAGGTTACAAGTATATTTTTGTGTATTTTTGAGAATTATTTAATTATCAAAAGCATGATTACCAAGTTATTTTGACATTACGTGATTAATTTCTACCCGAGTACTAAAATTATTTTGATAAATTATAGAATTTCTTTCGGAGACTTGAGACAATCGCTCGCGGGTAGCGCTTTTTAATTATTCGGTACTTTTAGCGTCGAGACAGAGGCAAGTTCATTCCTACCCTAAATCTCGAAAATTCTGTATTTCTATTCGTATTATTTCATTCCATATTTATTGTAGAGCTATTAATTATGAGATTTATTTTGTTGCTCTTTATGCTTCAATAAATTTATATGAATATTATTTTTCTCGTTAAATATTATTGTACTGTTAAAATAGTTTATTTGCAAACCGTATCTCCAATAAGCGTAGAAACGACTTCGTTGTTATCGATTCGATCTCATTAATTCGAGACGACGATTTATTTTTGATTCAGTCGAACTAATCTCATTGTTCGGGATAGTTAAATTCATTCTTTTCAGTCGAATTTATTGTACAAATTCGACAATACTTATTGATTATCTTTTAGTTGGTTAATCTTTCGAATTACCAAATAAGAGTTATATAATTAGAATCGTTAGAGTGTTTACTCGTTGATCTAGTGAAGGACTTTCTATTTAAGCGTTCATCAATTATGAGTATTATAAACATTCGAGTGGTACTATTTGTTCAGTATGACTCACTATATTTCATTTTAGGACTATTCTCATTATTTCGAGATAGTCTCTATTCTTGTCAGTGGTTGGCACTTTGTTCGTGTCCGCCAATAAAAATATGATTATTGAGAGTTACATTAGTCCATTGTTCGGATTGGTGGCACATTCGAGTAAGACTGACAGTCCGCCAGATCAACAAATATTTTTCCTGGAAAGTTTATCTCATATTATTTGTTCATTAAATGTTCGGGAATTCTGTATTCTATTGGTCAATTTTTAGGAAAGAGGCCCATGATAAAGAAAGAGAGACTTGTGTACTGTTATACGGGCACGAGAATATTTTAAGCACTATGATGCCAGGGTTAACTTAATAACCCTTTATGATGCTAGCATACATACATATATATTATATTTCGTTGATATCGCATTATAGCCGTGATCGAGCGAAGTGCGGTGTCATGGGAGGACGGTATTCCCGGTCAGATAGTTGATCGCCCCACCGATATACCAAGAGGTTGGAAGACCAGTTTATTCTTTTCTCATGAGTCATCAGAGTTACACCAAATGAGCCTTTCGAGAATTCTGTTATCGAGATGAGTCTTGAGTAAATGTTCGATTGCTGATATTCGATTGTTCATTAAATTTCGAGTTTATTATTCGATAAAATCTTATTATATTTATATACCGAGCAAGGAGAGAACTTGATGAGAACCATAGTTGCTCATTCTTGCCTTAAAACTTTTATAATTAGCATTAGCATATTGGGGTGGTTGCTGAACTGGGGGAGTATCGTATACTCAAGTAATTATTGTTATATCTTCGTAAATACTCGAAACCCTATCTTGGATTAAAAGTTATTTTATCGAATAATTATTTTATTAATTATTAATATTAAATCTTAAAATATTATTTATTAACTATTGTTCATTGTTTTAAAGATGAAGTCAATCCAAGATACATTTAATACTTTCAAACTCGAACTCTTTCGAACTCAAAACATTTTCGAAAACCCCCGGTCAGGTTCTGCTTCTTGTATGATTTCAAGAATCATCGGTCGACTGATGTCGGACCTCAATTACTCTGTTTTCAATCAAAATCAAGTTTTTAAAAGAAAAAAAAGAAAAAGGGACTCTGGCAGGTGTGGGAACCGTTGACGAACGATTCCCGGGATGTGTAAGCGGCCGAGCCAGGCGGTCCATCAATTATTATTCCGGCCCAGGTGTTGCCGAAGGATGATTACGGATGTAGTTTTCATCGAGGGTGATTACGGATGTAGTTTTCACCCGGGGATAGTTACGGATGTAGTTTCTATCCTTCTACCGGTAGAGAAGACCCGCGGATTATTGGACTTGGATGTGGCGACTGATCATCGTCAATCCTTGTCAGGTTTTGTGTTTTCTTTAAGTCTCATTCCTCCATTTTGGAAAAATGTTTTGACACTGCTTCTTAGGCTTTCGTGCCAAGTCGCTGATAGTGTTCTATTTTGATGAGAAAGATATTGACTCTGTGCAGTATCTAGAACTGCAAGTTTATTTTGAAAACAAGGGCACGTATTGTTGCACCTTCGGAGTTTATCAACAATGACAAGTAATTTTATATCTAATTGATACAAACAAGTTTAATAACTGCCAATAATATGAAATGTTATATTGCTTACCTTATACGTATATTTCTTGTTGAGCTATAGTTGCTCACTCTTGCTTGTTTTCAAATTTACAAACACAACAGCTAAACGAAATGGCAAGACCAAGACAGACTGCTCGAAAGCAGGTGACTAGACCCGAGCCAGCAGTTGAGATTCCACCGGTAGGCCCCATTAGCCGGATTGGTTGGCAGCTTTTGTTAGTTCGTTTTATTTATCAGTATGACCTGTGCAAGGCAGTATATCGTAACAAACTTTCAAGCCGCCAACTTCGCTTCATATCGAAGAGTTGCTGGTAGCATAAATACTATTTAATTCGATCTGTAATAACTCTGATACTTTTATTACTGTTTAATCAATGTTGTGACGTTTCTGAGGCTCTAACCTGTGTGTGTGTGCGGTGTGAGTTTATTGTGGGGTCGATGGCTGTTTCATATATGTTATGTGCAAGAACAGGTATGTTATTAATGGAAAATGGACCGTGAGTGCCTAGATCTCCGACCCCGGATCTGGGGGCGTCACAGAAATGGTATCAGAGCGAGGTTACAGTTCTCAGAAACGATAGTAATTTAAGAAAGCAACCCTAATAATAATAACAATAATAATAACCCTAATAACAACCTTAATATTACTTAGAACTCTCATCGAGTTTGTAGTCAGGTTATCGGATATAGCCCTGACTTTAAGGCCGGTGAGGGAACTACTCCTTGAACCTTTCTTTATGGTTAGTGACCCACCTTATTTCCCTTGTGTAGATGGAGGAGATACCAGGCCCTGAGGCTTTCGAGAGAGAGCATGATGAGGCACTGATGCGAGATACCGAGGATCCTGAGGAGGACATGGGTGCTGACTCTGAGCTCGGCCCCTGGATTACGCTGATAGGAGATACTGATGATGAGGATCCCGTTGAGGAGCCCTTTGAGCCTGAGCCTGAGCCAGAGCCTGTTACCCCATCTCCTGTAGCTACTGATGAGGAGAGTGTGAGATCCGGTGAGGGTCGTGTTGTGTCACCCCCACCTTCTCCACAGACATCTAGCCCTGTTTCATCGGACGGTGACTCCGAGGATGATACTTCTAGCGAGGAGGAGCTTGACCCTACCCCTGCTACTGCTCCTGCTCCTGCTACTGCTGCTGCACCTGCTCCTGTTCCTGTCATAGCACCTCCACCGATGGACCTACCCCCAGTGTCGGGTACTGAGCACGCTTACGTGGTACAGTTCCTGTCCCGAGACTTACTTTCTGCGGAGGCCCGACTTAACGAGGCGAGGCGGGCACTAGTGGAGGAGCGCGAGGCGCGCTTGAGGATCCAGGCTGAGATGAGGACCGCTGTTGCTAGGAGGACTAGGGCTCGACTCCATAGGATTGAGAGGAGGAGTCGCGAGAGGATTCTTGGATTAGGGATCCGCGGGGGGCGGAGTGATCCAGGCTAGGGATGCTAGGCGTGTTGTGCGTCGTACATTTGCCCGAGTGAGGACCTTGCTCCGCCGCGGTGCGGCCTCGTGATGTGTTATTGATAGCTCAGTCCCCTAGGTTCAGATGACATTAGTGTGTCGATTTTGCGGGATAGTTGACTTGTGCAGTGGTATCCTTTCTGACCAGTGGATGAGTAGACTGACCTACAGATATGTAGATGTGACTTCGGGTAGTATGTACGGATGTAGCCCTACTTTTGTGTAGCCCTGACTATTCGGATGATGTACTTGTATTTGTTCCACTTTTGCTAGACTTTGACATCGGAACTATGTATTTGGCTCTAACATCCAACTTTGTGATAACCCTGGTACCGTACTTATTTAGTTTCAGTTTCCTAAATATTGTCTCAACTGCTTTACTTTCCGATGCCATGCTTTACTGTTTTGATATACAACTGTGATTATACAATTGCTACAAGCCACAAATACAACCATGCTGTTTCAAATTTACGATATGCGATTTCAAATTGTTCTCTACAAATTCCAAAAATGTTCCTACAATTTTTAAAATAAATATTTCAAAAAAAAAAAATATTTTTGAGGTTTCAAAATTTTGAAAACTCTTGCAAATGTTTTTGCATCCCATAGAGATTTTTCCAAAAATGTTTTGACGTTTTATCTCCAGCATCGGATTATTAAAACTTTTGCAACTTCCACCCTTATGAGGAGGAACGATACGTACCTGACCGTGCAAACACTGTCAGGTGATTGGAAAACCCTAAACCATTTCTTGTTTTATTATCAGAATCATGCCACCCAGAAGAATGAACACTCGAGCTCACCCGATCAGTTCTGAGGGCCAGGGTAGCCACCATGGGACCAGAGGCCACCAGAACCGTGAAGGGGAGAATGTCAACCTGAGTGAGAGTGAGGGCAACGATCATAACTTGTTTGATGACTCTGAGTATGAAGAAGAAGAAGCTGGTGATGACACCCGAGAGGCGGAACATCCTAGGGGAGGCCCGATGGAACAGTTCATGGAGTTACTTAGGCTGAACTTGGACCGTCCCCCAGTTCAGCAACCACCCCAAAATGCTAATGCTAATGCTTCTCATCAAGAAAATAGACAGTATAGCATAAGAGTTTATAATTGAGATATGGGAAGCATAAAGCTGGTAAAAGTGCTGAGAATATATTAGCAACCTTAGTTATTGCCTACGTTGATTCTGAGGACGGAATCCTTTTAAGGAGGGAAGACTGTAATATCCGTAAAATTTTTGAATAAATTTTTCTTTCTACTCGATGTTTATTTAAATTTTATTTAAGAAACGATGCATTATTATTTATTTTTTTATTATTAGTACGTTTTGTAAAATTTTCTAAAATTATATATATTCGTATTATATTTAAATATTATTGTTTATTAAAAAAATTTGAGAAAATAGTATTTTTAAATTTTGAGTCGTATTTATTTTAAGAAACGAAATTAGAATTTCGTTTTAATTAATTAGAAGAGGAAAAACGATATCTTTTCACCAAATATTTCATTAAATATATACATAATCATTTTTTTATTTTAAAATTATTTCCTTAATGATTTTGTCTTCCATTTTTTTTATATAAGTTGTCCACTAAAAATATTAATGGAGCACTAAAATTCCATTGTCTCCCACAATTAATTCTTTTAATTATTAAATAGCCCACTTCATTTTTTGTTCCCCATTTATTAACTTTTTAATTTTATAAAACAATAATCCAGTTTTTTTTTATTTAATTTCAGATTTCAATATAGTGTCACAGCACAGATGGGAAGCACAGATGGGAGGGGAGAGGGGATATCAGTTTTCGAACAAAAAAAACACCAAAACAAAGCAGGAGAGGGGATATCAGTTTTTGAGGTACCATTTCTGTCTTCTGTACACGGGGGGGGTTGGTATTGTCAGAGAATAGACGGGGGGGAGGGAATTCGCAGGGAGAGATTGGGAGAGGTACAGCGAGAGAGAGAGAGAGAGAGAGAGAGAGAGAGAGAGAGAGAGAGAGAGAGAGAGAGAGAGAGAGAGTGAGAGAGAGAGAGAGAGAGAGAGAGGGCGAGAGAGAGAGAGAGAGAGAGAGAGGGGGAGAGAGAGAGAGAGAGAGAGAGAGAGAGAGAGAGAGAGAGAGAGAGAGAGAGAGAGAGAGAGAGAGAGAGAGAGAGATGGACGGGAGAGAGGGAGGGAGAGAGATTTCGAGAGAGAGAGGGGGAGTTGCGAGAGAGAGATAGCAGGAAGAGAGGGAGAGAGTGTGGGGTGGGTGGCGCGTGGGACACACGTGCGGCGTGTGTCCAGCATGTGGTGGCGTGTGTACAACGTGTGTTGGCGTGTGTCCAGC
>JAZHRN010000025.1:32500-35000 GCA_036435485.1 Saposhnikovia divaricata | reverse complement strand
ACCCGAAGGCTACCAGGAGGCACTAGGCTCAGCATACTAAGGACTCGAGTAGAAATTGCGTCATAATGCTAACGCCGCCAACCGGCAGTGTTTGTTAAGAACGAAAAAGGAGCTAGATCGGGGCAAAACGCTCCTGACACTCGTGGCTTGACCGTCCAGCCACCCTCAAACGAAGCCCGCAGGAGGCTTTAGGCTACACCAACCTGGACAAGGAACGATTGCCCCGAGCTAGCTCCGCCCAACCGGCACGTCCGTTCAGAACCAACAAAGAGCTAGCACTCGGCACCCCAAGACCCTTTCAACCTTGCCGTTCGGCCACCGTCACCCGAAGGCTACCAGGAGGCACTAGGCTCAGCATACTGAGGCCCCGAGTAGAAATTGCGTCATAATGCTAACCCCGCCAACCAGCCATGTTTGTTAAGAACGAAAAAAAAGCTAGATCGGGGCAAAACGCTCCGGACACTCTTGGATTCACCGTCCAGCCACCCATGGCCCAAATCACACTCGATCTCTAGGGACAATTTTCTTCGGGTCTTTAATCATTGGGACACGTTTTGTAACCTTGAGGGTCAATCCGAGGGACATGTCTGGTGCTTTCATCGATTTCTGCTTTGGCGACTCCGAACGACGCCGAGCACCAGCAGGGGTCGCTGGCTTCGGCTGGCCCGCTCGTTGCTGGGGATAATCCGAATGATCCCCTCAACTCCCTTGAAACAACCTAAATCAGGCACGTAGAGTGGCTGAGAAGGCGCCCCGAGGCAGCCCCAAGCACGCGCCAAACAGCCGAGGCGCGCGCCCAGTAGGAGGGGGGAGTGACCCCTCCCTATATATGACATTTATGCTTTTTCCCAAGTGACAGCAGTTTGGACATAGGTGCTCGTACACTCACAATGGCCTTTTTTGGAGTTCCACTCATTTGTTTTGCACGTTCTTATAACCAAACGAAAGCTTGTAAAATCTAGTTCTCCAAATAATATTTTCAGAATTTTTCAGATTTTTTTAATATTTTATTTTTATTTTATAAATCTTTTTTCCTGAATTAATCTAGGAGTTGCTTTGAGGCACCAAAACTCATTTGTTTTGGATGATTCCACTTGGAAATGATAGCTTATGAAGAGTAGGATTTTTCATGATTTTTTCAGAATTTTTAAATTTCGAAAAATGTATTTTTTATTTTTTTTAAGAAAATGGCACCCGACGGCACCCGTCGGCACCCGACGGCACCCGACGGCACCCGACGGCACCCGAGCACACCAAGGCACCCGGGGGCACCCGAGCACACCAAGGCACCAGTAGGCACCCGACGGCACCCGTGGGCACCCGAGCACACCAAGGCACCCGGGGGCACCAGTAGGCACCCGACGGCACCCGTGGGCACCCGAGAGTCCGACTCACCCTCATAGATGCCCAATGCCCCAATGCCCCAAGGCGCCTAAGGCGCGAAGCCTCGCGGACCTACGCGACCACGCGACCTCGCGCGCGCGCGCGCGTGCGTGCGTGCGTGTGTGTTTATAAGAGAAATCGGAACGTCGTCGTTAGGAAGCGAGCTCGATTCGACGGTGCCCCAAGCCGTCGGCGGTTCCCAAGGCGGCCGATCGTCTTTTTATGTTCTGTCGTTTTTTATAGCTGGTATAAGAGAAATCGGAACGTCGTCGTTAGGAAGCGAGCTCGATTCGACGGTGCCCCAAGCCGTCGGTGGTTCCCAAGGCGCCCGATCGTCGTTTTATGTTCTGCGTTTTTGATAGCTGGTCCCCTATATATGACATTTTCAGTTTTTCCCAAGTGACGGCAGTTTGGACAAAGGTGTTCGTACACTCACAATGGCCTTTTTTGGAGTTCCCCTCATTTGTTTTGCATGTTCTTATTACCAAATTAAAGCTGGTAAAATCTATTTCTCCCAATAATATTTTTAGATTTTTCCAGATTTTTTTTATATATTTTTTTTATTTTATAAATCTTTTTTCCCGAATTAATCTAAGAGTTGCTTTGAGGTACCAAAACTCATTTGTTTTGGATGATTCCACTTGGAAATGATAGTTTATGAAGAGTAGGATTTTTCATGATTTTTTCAGACTTTTTAAATTTCGAAAAATGTATTTTTTATTTTTTTTTAAGAAAATGGCACCCGTCGGCACCCGACGGCACCCGCCGGCACCCGGGGGCACCCGACGGCACCAAGGCACCCGTGGGCACCCGAGGGCACCCGACGGCACCCGGGGGCACCCAAGCACCAGGAGGCACCGGAGCACACCAAGGCACCAGTAGGCACCCGCGCACTCCAAGGCACGGCAAGGCACCCGAGGGCACCAAGGCACCCGACAGCACCCGGGCACACCAAGGCACCCGACGCACCCGACAGCACCCGTGGGCACCCGAGCACACCAAGGCACCCGACGGCACCCGTGCGGACCCGAACACACCAAGGCACCCGTGGGCACCCGAGCACACCAAGGCACCCGACGGCACCCGAGCACACCAAGGCACCCGACGGCACCCAACG
>JAZHRN010000025.1:0-2500 GCA_036435485.1 Saposhnikovia divaricata | reverse complement strand
CCAACCTGGCCAGAAACGATTTACCCTATCTAGTTCCGACCAACCGGCACATCCGTTCAAAACCGATAAAGAACTAGCACTCGGCACCCCAAGACCCTTTCGTCTTTGCCAATCGGCCCCCGGCACCCGAAGGCCACCAAGAGGCACTAGGCTCAGCGTACTTGGGCCCGAGTAAAAATTGCGTCATAATGCTAACCCAGGCCGGCCGCGTTTGTTATGAACGGACAAAAAACTAGATCCAGGAACGCTCCTGACACTCTTGACTTCGACGTCCAGCCACCCTCAACCGAATCCAGCAGGAGGCTTTAGGCTACACCAACCTGGACAAGGAACGATTGCCCCGAGCTAGCTCCGCCCAACCGGCACGTCCGTTCAGAACCAACAAAGAGCTAGCACTCGGCACCCCAAGACCCTTTCAACCTTGCCGTTCGGCCACCGTCACCCGAAGGCTACCAGGAGGCACTAGGCTCAGCATACTAAGGACTCGAGTAGAAATTGCGTCATAATGCTAACGCCGCCAACCGGCAGTGTTTGTTAAGAACGAAAAAGGAGCTAGATCGGGGCAAAACGCTCCTGACACTCGTGGCTTGACCGTCCAGCCACCCTCAAACGAAGCCCGCAGGAGGCTTTAGGCTACACCAACCTGGACAAGGAACGATTGCCCCGAGCTAGCTCCGCCCAACCGGCACGTCCGTTCAGAACCAACAAAGAGCTAGCACTCGGCACCCCAAGACCCTTTCAACCTTGCCGTTCGGCCACCGTCACCCGAAGGCTACCAGGAGGCACTAGGCTCAGCATACTGAGGCCCCGAGTAGAAATTGCGTCATAATGCTAACCCCGCCAACCAGCCATGTTTGTTAAGAACGAAAAAAAAGCTAGATCGGGGCAAAACGCTCCGGACACTCTTGGATTCACCGTCCAGCCACCCATGGCCCAAATCACACTCGATCTCTAGGGACAATTTTCTTCGGGTCTTTAATCATTGGGACACGTTTTGTAACCTTGAGGGTCAATCCGAGGGACATGTCTGGTGCTTTCATCGATTTCTGCTTTGGCGACTCCGAACGACGCCGAGCACCAGCAGGGGTCGCTGGCTTCGGCTGGCCCGCTCGTTGCTGGGGATAATCCGAATGATCCCCTCAACTCCCTTGAAACAACCTAAATCAGGCACGTAGAGTGGCTGAGAAGGCGCCCCGAGGCAGCCCCAAGCACGCGCCAAACAGCCGAGGCGCGCGCCCAGTAGGAGGGGGGAGTGACCCCTCCCTATATATGACATTTATGCTTTTTCCCAAGTGACAGCAGTTTGGACATAGGTGCTCGTACACTCACAATGGCCTTTTTTGGAGTTCCACTCATTTGTTTTGCACGTTCTTATAACCAAACGAAAGCTTGTAAAATCTAGTTCTCCAAATAATATTTTCAGAATTTTTCAGATTTTTTTAATATTTTATTTTTATTTTATAAATCTTTTTTCCTGAATTAATCTAGGAGTTGCTTTGAGGCACCAAAACTCATTTGTTTTGGATGATTCCACTTGGAAATGATAGCTTATGAAGAGTAGGATTTTTCATGATTTTTTCAGAATTTTTAAATTTCGAAAAATGTATTTTTTATTTTTTTTAAGAAAATGGCACCCGACGGCACCCGTCGGCACCCGACGGCACCCGACGGCACCCGACGGCACCCGAGCACACCAAGGCACCCGGGGGCACCCGAGCACACCAAGGCACCAGTAGGCACCCGACGGCACCCGTGGGCACCCGAGCACACCAAGGCACCCGGGGGCACCCGAGCACACCAAGGCACCCAGGGGCACCCGAGCACACCAAGGCACCCGCGGGCACCCGAGCACACCAAGGCACCAGTAGGCACCCGACGGCACCCGTGGGCACCCGAGCACACCAAGGCACCAGTAGGCACCCGACGGCACCCGTGGGCACCCGAGCACACCAAGGCACCAGTAGGCACCAGTAGGCACCCGACGGCACCCGTGGGCACCCGAGCACACCAAGGCACCAGTAGGCACCCGACGGCACCCGTGGGCACCCGAGCACACCAAGGCACCAGTAGGCACCCGACGGCACCCGTGGGCACCCGAGCACACCAAGGCACCAGTAGGCACCAGTAGGCACCCGACGGCACCCGTGGGCACCCGAGCACACCAAGGCACCAGTAGGCACCCGACGGCACCCGTGGGCACCCGAGCACACCAAGGCACCAGTAGGCACCAGTAGGCACCCGACGGCACCCGTGGGCACCCGAGAGTCCGACTCACCCTCATAGATGCCCAATGCCCCAATGCCCCAAGGCGCCTAAGGCGCGAAGCCTCGCGGACCTACGCGACCACGCGACCTCGCGCGCGCGCGCGCGTGCGTGCGTGCGTGTGTGTTTATAAGAGAAATCGGAACGTCGTCGTTAGGAAGCGAGCTCGATTCGACGGTGCCCCAAGCCGTCGGCGGTTCCCAAGGCGGCCGATCGTCTTTTTATGTTCTGTCGTTTT